>JADBJO010008082.1:22500-32500 GCA_016801955.1 Conus betulinus | reverse complement strand
GTTTAACAGCTGTGAATGCCACACTTGATCGTAAGCCTTGGTTATGTCAAAAAATGTAGCCAGGACACATTTACGTCTTGCAAATTGTTTCTTTATATTTGTTGATAACTTCACTAATATTTCTGTAGTAGATCTCCCTTTACGAAAGCCAGCTTGATTTATAGGAATGATGTCATTTTTTTTCACAGTAATGTGCTAGTCTATTCAAAACAATTCTTTCTGATAGTTTACAGACGTGTGACGTGTGTGATGTTAATGCTATAGGCCTGTAATTTTTAGGATCACTAGAAGACTTTCCTTGTTTATGAACTGGGACAACAATTCTTGTTTCCATATTTTGGGCATGTCGCTAGTATTCCAGCAAGTACTTAGCAAAGCATGAAGAAAAACTACAAGATTTTCAGGTAAATTCTTTAGCATCTGATTAGATATTGCATCTAAACCAACTGATGATTTCCTTATTGGAATGACTCTAATGGCTTCTTTTACTTCATGTACAGTTATAGGAGCATTTATGTTAATGCTATTATCTGGTGGTGGATCATCATATGTTATATTACTTTCTTCTTTTTCTCTGTAAGTTCGGTCAGTGTTTGTTAGACCCCCTCAGGACGGCTGACATCAGCGAATAAGTTTACAAAAACTTCTGCTTTCTCTTTAGCAGTGGGCAGATTGTATTTATCTATTTTATGGGATATTGTGGTGATGTCAATCCATTTTTCATAGCTTTCAGTTCTTCCCATGCTTTTCCCATATCCTTACTATGTTTTACTTCAGAGTTACAGAAATCATTCCAATGTTTCAATTTTGCATATTCTATTGCATCATCACTTTCTTTACCCGTCTTTTTCATTTTTTCATCATTACTTGCTGATCTTTTTTTACAATATATCTTAAATCTTTCTTTTTTCTTGTTATTTGCGCGTTCACACATTCCTTGTTCCACCACACATTTCCATTGTGTTTTTTTTATTTTTGTGTTTTTTTTTTATTTTGGGGATCGATTTATCTGCTGCTGTTAAGATAATTTTACAGAATTTATCATACTGATTGTCTACATTTTCTCAGTAGAATAATCTAAATCTATGTTTTTAAGGATGTCTTTGAAGAGTGACCAATCTGCACACTTGTAATTATACTTTGGAATAACATCTGTGTTTTCTTCTTCTGCTGCTGCTGTGTTCTTTAAAGATATTATGACTGGAATATGATCTGATCCTAAAGAGTCATCTCCCGTTTCCCACACTGCGTTGACTACCAATGATGGAGATACAAAAGTTAAATCAATGGCTGAGGGATTATGATTAGATATATCTGGAATACGAGTTATATTTCCATTATTCAGTATGTAAAAAACAGAATCCGCTATGTTATCTAACAAACGGTTATTAGAAATATAGGAACAACTCTTATCCCAGAAAGGGGCATGTGCAATAAAATCCCCCAATAACCTACTTATCCGTTTGATCTTGGAACCCTTTCAACCATCCAGTGTTATTATCAGGACCTTTCGGAAGATAAATTGAAGCAACATTAAAGAATGAAGGATGAAGTGAACTTAACCATGGCTGCACAGCATGACACAGAGGAAATATTATACACTGGTGGAGTTCTTTCACAAAAGTCCAGGTCTTCACATACATAAATGGCTGTTTGCACTCTGTCTCCACATTGTTCATAAACCGGAAGGTGGTAAAATCCAGGTAGTTATGGTAATTTATCACAGCTCACATTTAAAGATTGTAGTAATAAAACATAAACCTTATTTGTTACTAGATATTGATTTAAGTACGATAGATTTTTTGTGTATAGAACGACAATTCCACTGTACAAATGTAATGTTTGGCTTTTTATGTGCTTTCATTTATATATACCACAATAATTTATATCATTTAGACATTAATTATCTTAGAGATGACTGTAGATAAAAACAGAAAATCTTGATGATTGACCGTAAACAGCTGAGAGTCAAAGTACGACCAGTTTAGTAGAACCAAGGACGTGGAAAAGGCGGAGGGTGAAAACCTTGGCAATTGTAACGAAAGGGTGCGGGGTCTCCTCCGTGGTTTTTCCCAAAACATCCATGCTGGTGTTTGCCCAGGATCCTCGCGATGGTGCTCGCTCCTCTGGTCGTACGGTGAACGTCGTCAGCTGTCAGGACTCTGCTGTCTTCCATCCTGAACTCGTTAAAGGAGACGAAAAGTAATGTCTGTAGCTTCTGTCTTGTCATTGCGTTGAACAGATCTTTCTTAATGTCTAGTGTTTGTGACGTCAACGTAAATTATGACGTCAACTTAAAATGACATAGATATCTACATGACGAAAATAATAATATTGACGAGAAGAGAGAGCAAGAACTAACGGCTGAGGCTTTGGTGTCAAGCTTATTTTATTTTGTTTAAATCGTCGTTTTTCTCCGTAGTGATACTATGTGGAGAGGCTGACTTTTAAGTCAGTAGTGCGTCGATGTTCAATGTGTATGTGCGATACTTTGGATGACGGTACCAGTGAAATATGTACCAGGAAACTGATTTGTTATAAAATTGTTGTGAAGGCTGTGTCGCCGAGAAAGACTTAAAACTCCCTGCAAGAAAATTTACGTGCGCTAATTGTACCCCCTCATGTGTGTCGGTGGGCTGGGTTTATTGATGTGAATATTGTAATATCAATACACGGAGAAGTTAATTAAATTTTGTTTTAGATCAACTACACGTCGAATCGAAGTTTATTGTGTTCTATGGGACTTTGCTGAAAAAAGTGTTCTGCAGGGATTCAATATTGATTGTTGTGCCTTGTGAATCTGCGATTCTTCTTCAATCGATTACTGTGCTTTATATGAATCTGCGGTTCTTCTTCTATGGATTGCTGTGCTTTGTGAATCTGCGGTTCGTCTGCTATGGATTACTGTGTCCTGTGAATCTGCGGTTCTTTTTCTGATAGTTCGACGTGATTTATTGTGCTTGTTGTGTGAGACTCTGTTTCTTTTTCTTCATCGCTTGTGTTTGTGAATGGCTGTGTTTACCGTGTGGGGACCTTGGTTATCCTTCGTCATATTTTAGTGCTGTGGACTGTGGCTTCAAGAGTGCTGTGGAATCGAGTGCATTGACTATATGTCTGAGATACTGTGGATGGCGCCGGCGAGATCTGTGAGTGATACCAAGATCTGTAATATGATATGCTGATATTGGATGATTGAAGTTCCTGTGTATTGATATCTTGATCTATATACTATGTGGTGATATGTATTGATTTGTACCAATTCTCATGAATGTATATTTTGATGGTTCAGGCAGCATAATTATAAAGAAAAAAATATTTAACTCGTGTGTTGCCTGGCTGTCTATGTGCGTATGGTGTGGGTGTGTGTAGGGAATAATTATTACACGCATCCCGAACTTTTGAGAGCGAGAGAGTCAGACAGCAAAACACGCACCGAACACCATCCGTAACATCTGGTGACCCCAAAGTTGAATTTCATTTGCTACTAAATTCAGTATTACCTTAGTGGCATTTGTTTTGTGCCCTTATAATTGCCCCAGTTAAAAAGGATAGGTCACGTTCACAGACTTTCCTTTGGAACAATTGAGTTGCGTTGTATTGTTTTGTTGTATGATTGTGTCTATTTTCTTTCCCGTCTCCAGCGTAACGGGGTATCTCCTTCTGTACAGTTTCTGGAGATACGAGGGCCTAGTTCCTAGTTTTTCCTCCTTTGTGTGGGCTTTAATTTATTACCTTCCGTTATATCTCTCTGATTATTTCTATTTCTATCTTTATCTTTACTTGGGGATTGTGTTGCTTCTTCAGCATTCTTAGGGTTCTTTTCTCTTGAATGAGTGAGTGTGTGACTGGCTGCCCTGAACCAGTTAAAAAAAAAAAAAAAATAAAATAAATATATATATATATATATATATATATATATATATATATATATATATATTAGTTGTTTCATTTCGAATGTTTAGTGTGTGAAAAAAACATTGATTATATTCGTTATTACTCTCATGTCATTGCTGGATTTATACTTGTTGCTGATTTTTTTTTTTTTTTTTTTTTTTTTTGCATTGATTACCGATTGTGTTTGTCTTTCTTCCCATATCCCATATCCCTGAATTTCTGTTTCATTGTTTATCACTATCTTTTTTGTTGGTTGGGTTTGATAATACCTTGTCTTTTTAAGAGTGATGTCGTTAATGTTTGTTTGAAAAAAAAAAATCCTCCTCGTTGGAATTCATATATTTAAGTGGACAAGGTTTTCAAACCTTTCTTGCTTGTGATAGCAATTGTTTGTATTTAATCAAATAGTGTGTGTATCGGGCTTGACAGGACAGGACATTGTTTCATATTTTTCATAATGGCACAGAAGGCTAAGGAAGAAAGTCCTGTTGTGTCCTCTATGGACGAGGACAAAGTTTTTTCGCTAAATATTTACAACGAGGTAAGGTATGTGGTCTGGAGGGAGAAGATCTGTTGGCCTATGTGGATAAATGCATTGCTCAAGATATGGAAAGAGAGGAAAGAATCAAAATGAAAAGAATGCAGGAAGAAGAGAGATAACTAAAAGAGAGCAAATACAAATACAAGAGGAAACAAACAGAATGCAACAGGAAGAGGAAACTAAAAGAATGAAAGAGGAAAAAAAAAAGAATGCAAGAGGAAGAGGAAAAAAAAGAAAAGGAAAGAAACAAAAAGAATGCAAGAGACAGAAGAAACTAAAAGAATACAGTTACAAATAACGTCTTAGCAGAGTGCAGTCTCAGGACAGGACAGTGAGAGTCAGGGTTCTGGTTTTCCCAGGTTTAACGCCCCTCGCCCTACGTTTCCTAAGTTGCCCCCCTTTTTAAAGAAAGAACTGATGATATATAGACAGTTACTTGTTTCGTTTTGAAACCCATGCTCGTTCCTTAGGTTGGTCAGAGGATTTGTGGGTCACATACCTTTCTGCTTTACTTGAGGGTTCCGCTTTAACTCTCTATCACAGTCTCACTGAAAATAATGTTGTGTCATACGAGCTTTTGAAAGAGAGCTTGCTGAAAAAAATTTCAATGTACTCCAGATGGTTTTCGTAAGCGTTTTCGTGAAGCTAAACCTAGCTCAGATGAACCTTTCGAAACATTTGCAGTTGAACTTCGGCGTTTGTTTTGACCGTTGGGTCTCTTTGTCAAAAAAAATAAGTCTTTGAAGGTCTGGTGGATCTTATCTTGCGTGAGCAGCAGTTTTTGGAGTGTGTCTCTAAGGACTTGGCTACTTTTTTTATGTGAAAAAGATGTGAAAACTTTTGATGAAAAATGATCAAGTCTGCAGAGTCATACAGGCATGCTCATCCCACTAAGATGCTTTCTAGGAAAGCCGATGTAAACATTTTTTTTTTCTGTTGGATACAAAACTCCTGGTCAATTTGATAGAAATCCATATCCTGGTCAGTCTGATAGAACTCCATACTGTGGTCAGTCTGACAGAGGAAACAGATACTCTACTTTTCAAAACAGTGGCCACTACTCTGGTTCCTCAGCTGATCGTGGAAGTAACTTTGGTGATTGCTGTTATTGTGGTCATCAGAGCTTTGGTTACTCAGCTGGTCGTGGAAATACCTACCTTTGGCGGTAGCCGTTATCGTGGTCGTGGCGCCCGTCATACCTCTGGCTCTAAGAGTTCCTCAGAAAGTGCTTCTGATCAGTTTGCAAGTGTTGTGTGTTTTTTTGTGTAAAAAGACAGGACATGTAGCTGCTAGGTGTCCATGGAAGTCAGGTAGAAACCCTTGTAGAATCTGCACCCTTAGCCACCCAGATGAATGTCCTTTCATGGTTAGTAACTCCACTGTTGCCAAGAACTCAGCTGTCAGCATACAGTCCAGTGCTTGTTGCTCTGTTCTTGATTCTTCTTTTGCTTGTCTACCTGCTGGTGAGTTTACAGGCAAATTGCATTTGGAGTCTGGTTCTGTGAATGGCACTTTGAGTTCTGTTCTGCGTGATACTGGTGCTACCATTTGTGGCATTCGCAAACGGTTAGTTTCTGATAGTCAGATGTTAGGAACCACAGTGAAGTGTGTTTCTTTCGGTGGTCGTGTGTGATGAGTTTCCACTGGCTACAGTTTCAGTCAGTTGTCCTTATTTTGTGGGTGATTTGATTTGACTTGTTGTGTGTCTTGGATAACCCTGTCGCAGATCTCACTGTGGGTAATGTACCTGGAGTTTCTGTGAGTGGTGAGTTTAGTGATGTATCTGGTGAACCTTTCACTTTAGCCGCCGTTACGAGGGCTAGAGCTAAGCATATTTATGGACAAAAAACCTTTGTGTCAGATCCCCCTGATGATCTGAACATTTTTCCGTTCTGACCTTGTTCAGAAACAGAAGAAGACCGAGGAGGATTGTCATTGAAGTCTTGCTTTCAGTTAGCGTCTTCTGATGTGTCTGCTGTGTCTACTTCTCATGTTGTACCTACAGTCGTTCTTTCACAAGGTACTTCGGTGCCTGGGTCAGATATAGCGCCTTTGGCTTGTGAGCAGGAACAGGTTTCTCTTGAGTGTTCTCCAGGAGTTGGTCTTTCTGTGAATCCCTCTCCGGAGTCTGTTTGTACTGTTCGTAAAGTGATTCGTACAATTGGTGTCGTCCAGGACTGTGATGACGCTTTACCCATTCCTACTTTAACTGTTCCGATGGCGTCTTCTATGCCAGCTATGCCAGATGAAAGTGTTCGTTCTGTACAGTTTAATTGTGTTTTGTCTGAGAAAAAAGTACCAGGGAGTTGCGTGTAATATTTGACGATTTTCAGGACATTTTGACTCCCAAACAAGGTTCTTTCTCAGGTGATGTACTATTACAGAAGCCTCTTACAACAGATGTCCCTGTTAGAAGGAAATGTTGTGCGAAAAAAAGACTGTTGAGAGAGAGACTGGTATCATGTTGGATCTTGGTATCACTGAGCCATCGAATAGTCAGTATGCATCTCCAGTTGTGTTCGTCAGGAAGAAAGATTGCACGTATCGTTTCTGCGTTGATTTCAGGTCTATTTTTTGGGACTCCTGAGTGTGTTGAAGCTTTGAGGAAGATTCAGGGAATCTTGTCTTCTGCACCTGTGTGTTGTTACCTACATTGGGTAATCCTTTTATTCTTAGGACTGATGCTAGTTCTGTTGGTTTGGGTCCTGTATTGCTCCGAGAGAATGATGATGTTCTTCACTCAGTCGTGTTTGCTTGTCGAAAGTTGTTGAATCGTGAGAGAAGGCGTACAATATCTTTGAGCGGGAATGTTTAACCCATTGTCTCTACCCCATGGGGGTATGGAGAGGCTGACCAAGTGGTCAGTAGATATGCGTTATCTCTACCCTTTGGGTATGGAGAGGCTGACCGAGTGGTCAGTAGATATGTGTAGTCTCTACCCTGTGTGGGTATGGAGAGGCTGTCCGTGAGGTCAGCAACAAGCTAGCATGTCAAAGGGATTCAGAATTCGTTGGGACGACAACTTGTGTTCTTCTGTTGTGTGGGAGTTCATGGAAGGATTCCATGAACTGCTTCCGTGAGCGGCTTCGTTTTCCGTCGAGTCGATGTGTGATTTCTGGGTTTGTGTATTCTGCTGTTTTTTTACTTCTTCAAAAAAAACAATTTGGTCATTGTTTTTTTTTTGAGTAGGGGGAGTATTGTGACGTCAACGTAAATTATGACGTCAACTTAAAATGACATAGGTATCTACATGACGAAAATAATAATATTGACGAGAAGAGAGAGCAAGAACTAACAGCTGAGGCTTTGGTGTCCAGCTTTATTTTATTTGTTTAAATCGTCGTTTTCTCCGTAGTGATACTATGTGGAGAGGCTGACTTTTAAGTCAGTAGTGCGTCGATGTTCAATGTGTATGTGCGATACTTTGGATGACGGTACCAGTGAAATATGTACCAGGAAACTGATTTGTTATAAAATTGTTGTGAAGGCTGTGTCGCCGAGAAAGACTTAAAAACTCCTGCAAGAAAATTTACGTGCGCTAATTGTACCCCCTCATGTGTGTCGGTGGGCTGGGTTTATTGATGTGAATATTGTAATATCAATACACGGAGAAGTTAATTAAATTTTGTTTTAGATCAACTACACGTCGAATCGAAGTTTTGTTGTGTTCTATGGGACTTTGCTGAAAAAAGTGTTCTGCAGGGATTCAATATTGATTGTTGTGCCTTGTGAATCTGCGATTCTTCTTCAATCGATTACTGTGCTTTATGAATCTGCGGTTCTTCTTCTATGGATTGCTGTGCTTTGTGAATCTGCGGTTCGTCTGCTATGGATTACTGTGTCCTGTGATCTCTGCGGTTCTTCTTCTGATAGTTCGACGTGATTTATTGTGCTTGTTGTGTGAGACTCTGTTTCTTTTTCTTCATCGCTTGTGTTTGTGAATGGCTGTGTTTACCGTGTGGGGACCTTTGTTATCCTTCTTCGTCATATTTTAGTGCTGTGGACTGTGGCTTCAAGAGTGCTGTGGAACCGAGTGCATTGACTATATGTCTGAGACACTGTGGATGGCGCTGGCGAGATCTGTGAGTGATACCAAGATCTGTAATATGATATGCTGATATTGGATGATTGAAGTTCCTGTGTATTGATATCTTGATCTATATACTATGTAGTGATATGTATTGATTTGTACCAATTCTCATGAATGTATATTTGATGGTTCAGGCAGCATAATTATAAAGAAAAAAAAATTAACTCGTGTGTTGCCTGGCTGTCTATGTGCGTATGGTGTGTGGGTGTGTGTAGGGAATAATTATTACACGCATCCGAACTTTTGAGAGCGAGAGAGTCAGACAGCAAAACACGCACCGCACACCATCCCTAACAGTGTTTTATTTTTGACAGGAGCCACTGGACTTACTACGACCTTGGCTTTGGGAAATTGTCCTTTGGCCTCCATGACGCATTTCTGCATTTCCGCACTGCATTTCTCCGGATCTCTTCCCTTCAAATCGTTCACTCCTACATGCAGAACTACACTTTCGGGTTCAGGATTCAGAGATACTTTTGCCTCGTTCACAGCGCGTGTGCAATGCTCAATCTGATAAGCTTTTCTCTTTGCCACCTGCAGATCGTATGACAGGCCAAGTCTCCGTGCATCAACCATCTTCATAATACTGTCATGTATCAGCAGGACAACGAGGCAAGTCGCCACCAGATGTAGAAACAGAATGGGATACGTATTTCTTTGTTGTGCCAGAGTGTTTTTGTATGACGTTTTTTGTGTGGAGACTTGAAGTTTTCTATCCTTTGTTCCACAGATGAGACGCAATTTCGCAGAACCTTGTTTGACGTTGCTTTGATTCTTTACGTCACAATTCAGTTTTTGTTCTTTTTGGTTTTGTTTCATTTGGTTATTTTCTTTGTTTGGCCTAATGTACGGCTCGCACAATTCGTCCACACCCTTGTCGTGTTGGGGAGGAGATTTTGCCGGCAGCGATGTTGATGCAACTTTTGCATAAGAGCGGTGAGGCGTTGCGAAGGATGTTTCGGTCTGAATGGCGACAGTTTCGCTTTTCGTTATCTTGAGCTTCGATTCAATTATTTTGGTCTGTTTTTGAACTGTTTGCTCTAGACTCATGATTCGTTCGCTCAGAGTCATTATAAGAGCTTTGACATCGTCGGTGTTACTTCCCGCTTCTGTTTTCGGGCTGTCGTCTGTGGGGCCTTTATTGTCGGCAGGCGTACCGGACATTTTTGTTTGGGTTACTAAACGGTCACCCACGCTTCGAACATTCGATTGGATTGTTACAGTCGATTGAACATTTTGCAAACTGCTGTTACTTTTTCCATTGACAAAGTTGATGGTTTACCTCTTGCATTCTTGTTTTTGTCATCCTGGTCATCATTTTTTTTTAACTTTACAAAAAACTCAGCTAGCATCTGCTTTAGTTGTTGACCGTGGCCGCCATCTTGTATGTGTGTATGTGTGTGTGTGTTGTGTGTGTGTGTGTGTGTGTGTGTGTGTGTGTGTGTGTGTGTGTGTGTGTGTGTAAGACAGAGACA
>JADBJO010008082.1:15000-17500 GCA_016801955.1 Conus betulinus | reverse complement strand
AAAATCAAAGTCAAGTGCATATAGTTTTCGACCTATTTCTTTGACTCCTCACATTAGTAAAGTTTTTGAGAGATATTGAAGCTAAGATTGGAACATTTCCTTGAAAGTAACGGAATCCTGCCGTTAACACAAGCTGGGTTTAGAAGAGGTAGAGGAGTTACGGACCATACTGTTCATTTGACGTCCCCTGTGAAGACAGCTACAGCACTTGCGAAATTCCACCAAACTCTTCCACATTTTTTTTTTTTATATTTTTTTAGCGCCTACGATTCAGTGTGGCATAGTAAGCTTCTTCATAAAGCATACTCCGTTGGGATAAAGTGTCGGTTTTATATGTTCATAAAGTCATTTTTGTTGGCAAGAACATTTCAGGTAAGATTAAATGTTTTCTCCACCACAAGGCTGCTAATATGAGTGTTTCCTCAAGGGAGTCTTATTGCTCTCCACTCTTGTCTCACTCATGCTTTATTATATAAAACAGGTTGACACCAAATGTGCAATTTTAGCTGCTTATACTGACGATATTCCTCTGTGGATAAACTGTAATTTTACAAAACTAAAGCCAGAAGAAATCACATCATAGCAATGTTTCAATATGCTGTAAGGAGTATTGTTGGTTACAGGAAACAATCTGGTTTTCTCTTATCTGCTGAAAAAATCGTCTTTATGGTTTTCACCGAAAAAATCATCGATTTTACTCGAGAGGATGCTGTTGTTGTCAGACTAAATGACACTCCTATCAATACGAGCAAACAAGTAAATTCTCTTGGTGATATGCTTCATTATAGTGTGTGTGTGTGTGTGTGTGTGTGTGTGTGTGTGTGTGTGTGTGTGTGTGTGTGTGTGTGTGTGTGTGTGTGTGTCGTGCTTTGAGTTAGAATTAGTATTTTTATCATGTTTCTGTAATATGCGCTTTGGGCTCTCGCGAGGTAAAGCGCTCTACAAATATCCTTTTACATTACATTACATTGCATTACATTACATTACATTACATTATAAACTATTCTGGAACAAACACATTAACTATCTCATTAAAAAAAACAAGGAAGAAAAGTGCTTCATTGCGCGTTTTTCGTTATCCCTCTTATTAATTGTGGTTCAAATCTTGTTCATGTTACCTCCAGTTTAGTTCGTTCTCTCACATCTTATGGTCAGGAAGGTTTTTTTGACGGCTTCCGTGTCGGAATTCCATAAATTTACCAGTATTGATTCTTTTGCATTTAAATCAGCGTTAGGGTTTACTGCGATGGGTTTATTGATATGACGTATAAAGAAACTAGGATATTACCTACTGATGACTACGGAAGACTCTGTGCCTGCAAGTTCAAGGTGAGGGTGAGATCCATTCCAAACTCAGTTGTCTCTGAACTTGATGAGGACACCTATATTTCGATTTTTCTTTCTCCTAATAAATTCTCCTACTAGCCCCAAACTCCTCCTCTACTTACAAAGTAAGGGACTGCAATCAATAAAAGGAAACAATTACGGGGAAATGATACCCAAACTCAACCTCTCTAATTCCCCTTTTCCCTCATTTCCGGAGGAGGGATTACAGATTGACAAATTGCTATACACAAAGAAAAACAAATGCGCGAGCATGTGATAACAATATTGTTCACACAACTCCGAGGTTAACCAGAAATCACAGAAGGCTGAAAGCCTACGCCAGTTCCGTGATTCAGCAAAATTCTTGTATCGAAACTCACAGCATCTACAATGCACAAAGTTCGCTAATAAACTGTCTCACTAATGGTTATCAAAATTTATGCTCATCAGCATAACCACGACATATACACATCAAAATTGCGCAATAACATAATCCTACCCCGAATCAAACAATTCCACACGTAATATTCAAAACCCTCTCCATGCACACCTCCCTTCCCCCACCCCCACATTTTTACACAGACGAACAGGAACACAACACAGACAAGGAGCAGGGCGATGGAGAGTGCTGATTGGGGAACGCAAGCGCCGCCCGAAAATTTAGTGGGCTCCACACGCGCTTGGATGCATGCCGCACGCTCACGACCAAAACTTGACAAAACAAACACGTAACTGGGATCTACGGTCCCAGTGGCAAGCGCAAATATACTGTACATAAAAAAGAAAAAACTACCATGGCAGAAGATTTCGGCTCCCCTACAGACTTCACACATATATCATCGAACTGCGGGGTATTCACGTAACCGGGCCAACTGTGCGGTCACGTCTCTCGGTCAAAACCGAAAAGGAAAAAAAAACAAAACAAAAGAAAACCCTTTACACTGACTATGGCTTGATACCAAGCCGTACTATGATGGAACCAAAACCACTTTGGTCCCCATAACTCTCAAAATAAATGGACTTACAATTCACAACAACTGGGGTTTTGTAAAGTAACGCGCATTTTATAATGATATGAAACTGTACACGCCCAATCATCTGTTAAGGGCTATGACCAGAACCTCACATTTCCAGACTTCCGACGAAAAAAAAACATTATAACAATACTATACCA
>JADBJO010008082.1:5000-12500 GCA_016801955.1 Conus betulinus | reverse complement strand
TTAATCTCTCTCTCTCTCTCTCTCTCTCTCTCTCTCTCTCTCTCTCTCTCTCTCTCTCTCTCTTCTTCTCTCTCTCTCCCCTCTCTCTCTCTCTGTCTATCTCTCTCACTTCTCTCTCTCTCTCTCTCTCTCTCTCCCTCTCTCTCTCTCTCTCTCTCTCTCTCTCTCTCTCTCTTTGCAGTGCAAATACATATTTGTTCAAAATGCAATTGATTATTTGCACAGAATTAGAGTTCTGCAGCTTCATTCACATGCTTTTTTGTTATCCTTCCAGCCCTTCCCCTTGATGTACATGTGTACGCGCTACTTTTATCGTTGGATATCATTTTCCAGAAATATTTAGTACCGTGTGTCTTCATTTTTTCTTTGTGTGACGGACCGTTTTTTTTCTCCAGTCAAATTTTTACAACCGCATTGGCGGGAACATATTCACCCGGAAACCGGATGGTTACTTTACCTGACTGCTGCTCACCTGCGCTCTGTATAAGCCAGGTGAGCTGAAACAATCAGGCAGTCTCTATGCAGTTCCGGCAGTGCAACTTCCCAGTGGCCGAAGAGGGACTCCTGAACGTGTTGCTGTGACAGTCAGGTATTTCATTACTAACTATTTGAAATCGTAATCCAAAATTGTTCTCCCCTCCTACAGGCGACAGTCACTTTCTCAGCGCTGAGTAAAGGTTTTAAAAAAAAAAAAAGTATTTGTTGTTTTTTGGTATATCTTGTGACTTGATAGGGTGATAGGAGGAAATTGTTTTTAGAAAGTATGAATAGAAAGAGGAAAAAAAAAATATTGTTGATGAGTGATCGGAAAAGGAGGTGGCTTAGCTAGTTCGTGGCGTTACGATGCAAAACAGTTTTTGTTTATTTCGCTAATGTATTATAATGATACAAATGATATTAAGCTCCAAAGGTGAGCGATGGAAACTATCATGCATTAATGGTTGGAAGTCTGTTATAAGTATTTAAACCATCCTGTCACGGGATGCTAAGCCGGACATAAAAAACCCACAACTATCCCACTAAACAGACAACACGCCACAAAAGAACTGACAACAAAACACAAAATTTTATTCACAACAAAACAATCAATGAGCGGAATCTCGTATGAATACAGACCCCAGCCTGCAAACACACAGTTCCTATGGCCAAGGCAGCCACAATGAATTATTTTACCCCTTATCCAACTACAGTGTGCAGAGTTCCTTAGGCCATCAGTATGTTACACATAGCATAATATAAGTCAACCCTTTTCATGACCACAACTTTTCACCACCACCCAAAAACAAACAACAACAACCAAAACTATACTAACTTCATATTACAATTTTCACTTTGCATATACTTCACTGTGCACATTCATCCCTTCAGTCACACCTTTTTATTCAACATGCATCCTCCCTGTACACACACCCAAACCCAATGTCTTCAGGTGTTACATCGCCACCAAAAAAAAAAAAAAAAAAAACAACACAAAAAGAAAACAGGCCACACGACGACGACGTTGACAGTCTCACGACGGCGACTGCGACGGTGTCCAGACGAATCTGCCTGCCGAAGGCGCGGATGACACAGGTGATGGTGACACTCGGAGCTTCCACACTATCAGTGGCATTCGCAGTCTCTGCCACCCCAACGGCGACAGCGACGACTGCCACCAACCACAGTGACAACTCACACCCACGGCGGCGACGACACACCTCAATGGCGGCGATCACGGAGAGAGGTGTCGGCGATACGGGGGATCAACAGCGGCGGCGACAACAGCAACGACGCTACCAAGAACGGTGATGAACAGCCACGGCGACACAGCAACAGCGACACCAGCAATGGTGCCAGCAGCAACAGTGGCACTAGCAACGGCACCAGCAGCAACGGCGCCAGCAGCAACGGCGCCAGCAACAACGACGACGCCCGCAGCAACGGCGACAGCAGCAACGGCGCCAGCAGCAACGGCGCCAGCAGCAACGGCGCCAGCAACAACGACGCCCGCAGCAACGGCGACAGCAGCAACGGCGCCAGCAGCAACGGCGCCAGCAGCAATGGCGACGCTAATGGCCAGACTGTGAAGACCCAACGGGATGGGGAGAAAGGGTAAAAGGGATGTAGCCTTGGAAAAAGGGAAAGACTGGGACAACAGTCAGGCACAGCAGGATGGGGAGTGCAGGTGCGGTAACCGCAGGCACCTGCCACGATCTCCGGACAGTGAGGGACAGGAATGCCCCGACTAAAACGGCCCTGCACTGCCTGGTGTACCGGGCCACAGGATGGTGGGAATGCGCCCTCACCTGCACTTGAGATGACTGTTACCCTTCAACAGTAGATATGCATAACTACATACATCACTAATGTAACCCCGTAGTTCGCCCCTTCCCAGGATTTCCTTTTCGCGCCCCAGAGCCTATTAGCTCTATAAGCGAGTTACATCTATCACCGTCTCACTTCGTTTATACCACCAAGCTACACTCCTTGCGCTGCAGCATACACAAGGGCTACCTCATAATATACACCTTCCAACACACACATTCTTAGTCATACTGTAACGTCCACAACCAATATGTCTCGATTCCAAAGAAAACCAATAGGACATAACGACTATATCTCCGCACCAATCACCCAAGGCATAAACAGTCTCCCAAAATCGCCCGCAATGTAGGAACAATCTTAACCTATATCATTGAATTAGGGTACCACCCTATATAAAACCGCGCTGCTCGACACTAGTACCTCTTCATACAACTACACAATACTTATCCTTTCCAAACTTCCATGACACGGCACAATCATAACCTCTACAACACCCAGTGGCAACACACCCTGTCTATTCTTCCCGAAAGCATCCATACGAACCCCTGACACGAATAAGTACCAAATCAATGCTAACACCAGGATCGAACCAATGACAACTATTTATATTTTCGTTCAAAACTTCATAATCAAATTTTCTTCTTTTCCCTTGTCCTTTTACCCTGTTTCCACCTCTCAACACAACCCACTGGTCAAAGCCCCCACCATCAACACACTTTCTCAGCTTGCTTCGTTTTAGTCTTTATTTTTTTCCATTTTCTATTTCCCTAAGAAAAAACTCGAAATTGATTCAAATCATCAGCTCATATTATTTACACCTTTGTACAAGTTGACAAATGTGCACAAGACAACGCTACCCTCAACTAACACGACACTACTATCACCTTAATTAACTCAACATACCTGCTACAACACAAAACGACGACGACTGCGGCTGGCCACCCCTAGCACCTGAACCTCAGGGTCGCAGCACACCGAAACACCGACACCACGCTCGATCAAGAGCAAAACACTCACGAGGGTCGGCCATATATTGACCGAAGTCAGACTCACAGCACAAACGCTGGCACCAGAGCGAGAGCCCAACTGCTCCTCACCAAGGATCTTGACCGAAGTGCTAGCCACCCGGCCCCACCAAACTTTAATGTTTGATGACTCAGCACACTCCTTGCTGAGTTTTGAACTCTACACAAACCGCACTGAAACGGGACTCCACACAGACCACAAGAAACAAAACAGGAGACGGAAGGTTAACCCCCTCTCTCCCCACACTTATCCTTTCCCTGCCTGTGCATGGTAGCACACGCACACCCAATATATGAATGGAACGTACAGGTATCTAACACTCCCCGCCATCTTTCCTGAACCCAACAACTACCATATCTGGCCCGGTAAGCCTATACCCCCATCGTGGAATGATGCTACAGATAGATACAGAGACATCGGCGCGTTTGTATGATTTCCACACTGATGAGATCGGTGACACATCCTTTGATATGAATAATGAATATCTATGTGTTAATAAACAAGAGTGTAGAAAATCTTTCCTTGATATTAATTTAAGGGCTGTACTGCTACTAATGAATAATCATATGAACAAGCTCATTCTCTGAGATATACTGCTCATTTGATATGATAAAAAGAAAAATTCTTGCTTGCTCTAATGGAAGAGACATGAAATGAAATAGTTAATTATATCCAATGTGTAAAACATGATTTCGAAAAGGTATATGTGGGAATCCTTTCCCCCCAATGTGTAAAGCATGATTTCGAAAAGGTCTATGTGGAAATTCTTTCTCCCCAATGTGTAAAGCATGATTTCGAAAGGGTATATGTGGAAATCTTTCCCCCCAATGTGTAAAATATGATTTCGGAAAAAAGAGAATGTTTTATTGTGATATTGTATGGAAAATATGTGGATTTTGCTACGGGCATTTTTCCTCAAGTTCTGGTGAAATATAGAGACTGTTGGCTATGAGAATGATTAAATGCCATGATTAATAATAGCCATGTTATAGTAAGTTAGATAATCAAGTTAGTTATCAGTGCTTCCAGGTAAAGTTGTTGAACTGGAGTGACCAGGAACTGGCTGCCACTGCTAGAGGGTATGGGCGTAGCTGGACTCTACCCCTTGTCTCCACTCGGCTGAGGGTGTGGAGAGGTCGACGTGGGAGACGACAGTAACCCGACCTGCCACTGCTATTTTTTTGTGGCATCAGTTATCGGATCAATGGAGCACCTAAGGCGGTGACGATTTTTTTTTTTTTTCCCTAAGGCCGAAATCCACCTCTCTTCATTTTTTTTTTGGTGCTTCACACTGTCCTCTTCATCTGCCAAAAAAAAAAAAAAAAAAAAAAAAAAAAAAAACAAATTTCAACGACTTTTGCTACTCCTTTTTTTTTCCCTTCTCTCCAACCAGTCTCTTACACACCATACAGAGTCTGTATGTTTTCTTGCAAATGGACACATTGTTGCTGATTTTAGTGTTTTAGTGGTTGATACAAAGTGTCTGGGTTTGTTTATGTTCTAGTGTGTGTGGTGTACTGGCACTCTCACGCTGGTAATGTGCTGCTTATACAACGCTAACCACTTAAATGAAACAAAAGACTTAATTAACTTTTTCCCTCATTTTTTTCGAAGACAGACTGACAGACGTAAAAAAAAAGAGGAGGATCAGCTTATACAAGCTTTAAAATTCACATCAAACGATGTTTCTTCGTTTGGTATGTAAATGTTTAAGAAAAGAATATGTTGACAAAAAATTCCTGATGCAAGCTAAGAATGTGTTAATAAATAGCATGCATTACTTATGCGATCTACTGCAAAAAGGTGAAGGATTACTAAGTTCCCGTTAATTGATTTCCTAAATTGTGCCTTGGGTCACCAAGTTACAAAACGCATGATGTGTTCATATAGTGACCTTCAATTAGTGAAGGGAGTGGTAAACAAATAGTGACTGGCTAATCACCTAGAGGCTGGTTAGCTTTGACAGAAGACATACCACACAGAGGCGTTGTGCATCGAGATGGTGTCATGGCGTACACCCAAAACGTAGTTTTGTGTATGACGACATGGAAGTTGTGTAAAAGTTAAAGACCACAATTTATAGGTTTATAAAATGAATACAAACCATCAGGTTGATTGCTGTGAAGAGAAAAATGTAAAAAGGAACGACGTGATTAATAATTTTACAGATGAAGATGTTTTATAAAGTGATGTATGCGTGAAGACAAATTCAAGCGTTCATGTCTTTTCACATTACTACCAAACCTTAGAGCAGAGAGAAGTAATACATTTCTTTACTGAGAGGAGAGCAAGCACAGATTGTGTTGTGTATTAGATGTGGAGTCATGTTAAAATAATGGACACATTTGTGGCAAACAAACGCAAACAAAGAAACAAAGAAACGCAAACAAAAACAAAACTGCGTTGTAGGTCCATGAGGACTAGAGCACTTTGTATAGGTATCTTCATGAAATTTCATGGATGTCCGCACCCAGCATGACCGCATTTAAAAACAGACTTGACGTCCATTAGGCCAACCACCCAGAACTGTATAACCCCAATTGCTATCAATAGATCTTGAAAGCGCAAGCAGCTGTAGACAGGGACAACACATCAATCGGTGAACAACTGACCTGTAACCACGGGTCTCTAACACCGACAACATCAAGTATCACGTATTAAGTAAGTATTATTTGAGGTCAACTTGAAGAGAAAAAGTAAATATGAGTCAATGGAGAACTGGTGAACATTCTGACTTTAAAACGTGCTTGTCTTATGAAAGCAATGTGGAATGAAAAATAAAAATTCTTGTAAATAATCTAAAGCTAATGTTGTAATGTTAAATGGGCAGTCTCTATTCTGTCTGTCTGTCTGGTTTTGTTTCGACGTTGCGTGAGTGTGAGCGGGAAAACATGAATTATAGATGATATCAGGAGCATCGTTTATGTTGATAGTTTTATTTGTTTTGTTTCAGTTTTATGTTTACTCGGCAGATGACCTAATACTGTTGTCTGACCTGTATGTAACTCTGTCATAGGAACTGACTTCTTTTAAGGGGAAAAGCTGAAGTTTATACTCAGAGTGGAATGTGGAAGAAACATTTTTCGGGCAGGGTGGCTGTCATGGAGCTAGGAACAGGTGAAGTTGAGGAAATTAAGAAAACAGATTTAAAAAAAGACAAAAACATACAATCGAAACAATTAAACTAACTCTCTCTCTCTCTCTCTCTCTCTCTCTCTCTTCTCTCTCTCTCTCTCTCTCTCTCTCTTCTCTCTCTCTCTCTCCTTGTGTGTGTGTGTGTGTGTGTGTGTGTGGGGGTGTGTGTGTGTGTGTGTGTGTGCGTGCGTGCGTGCATGAGTGTGTGTGTGTGTGTGTGTGTGTGTGTGTGTGTGTGTGTGTGATGATAATTTTCGAAATCTTGTGATACTTACGACTAGTATACACAGTGATTAAAAGATATATTTTTGTCTTTGCTACTTTTCAGTTGTGTTGACATTTGACAGGTCAACGCATTCGTGTACAAGCATTTAATTGCCAGCTGTATTGATATTGAAACCAACTACAACACGGAACACAAAAACACAATAACTAAACTGAACTCAGCGTAATCTTCAGGTTTCAGAATGTCAACTTTCGATGTTTCGATATTTTGGAGGAGCAATATAACAGCGCGCTTAGATATATCCATAGGAGATACTTGGAGTAATCAATATTTACCATTTATAAAGACATCCGAAATGATCGAGAAAATTGGGTTTTTTATTTTGTGTTTGTTTGGGATCTGGGGAAATTTTATGATTATCCTGATCATGCTTCGTCTCCCTGCATCCAGCTACAGCGTTTTCTTCCTGGAACTTGCCTGCTCTGACCAGCTGGTGTTGATACTAGTTCCTCTCCACACACTGATTCAGAAGGAGTTTAAGATGCCACCCTTTGAAAATCTCGGCTCCTGGCAGTGTAAAATGTACAAGATGCTACTCCACATGACTCAGGCTTTATCTCCATGGATGCTAGTTTCACTTAGCATGCTAAGAGCAGCTTCTGTGCTGTGGCCAGTTCGCGTCAAAGCTGTATGGACAATGGGAAAGTCACGAGTTACTGCTGGTATAGTGACCTTCGTCATCGCTGTGATTAATTGTCACGAACTCTATGGATTCGATATCGCATTTAGTCATAAGGTGTGCACATTTT
>JADBJO010008081.1:99373-101740 GCA_016801955.1 Conus betulinus | reverse complement strand
TACTATTACTACTTTCCTACTTTACTAACTTCTAACTATTACTACTTCTAAACGGAAACTATGATAGAAGAAGACGAATGGGAGGGAGTGGAAACTAATTACGATGATGATGATATAATGATAATGATAAATCATACTAATAAAAGATAACAATTACATTACCCCACAATCACCACTACGGAGAGTTTGACCAAAAAAAAAAAAAAAAAAAAGCAAAAAGGACTTCAAAAGCAACAACAACATCAATCATAAACAGTAGAAAGAGAAGGTTATAATGGAGGAAGGAGGGTTGGAGGTGGGAGGAGGGAAAGGGGATCAGTGAGAGGGATGAACTGGGGGGGGGGGGGGGTGAAGAAGACTAGGGGCACAGGACGGAGGGTGGGGCGGGGAGGGAATGAGTGAAAAGGCATAGCCTGGAGGTGGGAGGGGCGATAATTCACTCCGACTGCTGCTATACCTGGCTAGGGCTCACTGTTGACTGACCGTGTCAGGCTGTCTTAGTACACATGCGCTCTTCAGATCGTTTAAGTAGTTTTTAAAAGGCTGTATAATGGGCTGGGGGGTGGGATTGGGTGGAGATGAGGGTAGGGGTGGGATGGAGAGAGGATGAAGGAGGGAGGCGGGGGGTGGGGGTGGATGGGCAGGTATGCGTTCCTCCTGCATCATCATCATCATCATCGTCATCATCATCATCATCATTATCATCATCATTATCATCATCATTATTATCATCATTATCATTATCATCATCATCGTCATCATAGTCATCATTATCATTCCCACAATCATCATCATGATTTTAATTTGCTTTCAATCCTCTTGGTGCGCGCGCGCGCGCGCGCGCGCGTGTGTGTGTGTGTATGTATGTGTGTGTGTGTGTGTGTGTGTGTGTGTGTGTGTGTGTGTGTGTGTGTGTATGTGTGTGTGTGTGTGTGTGTGTGTGTGTGTGTGTGTGTGTGTGTGTGTGTGTGTCTGCGTTTGTATGATGACCATCATCATTCTCTGTCTGTCTGTCTATCCTCTCTATCTATCTAACAGAAACAGACAGACACACACACACATACATACACTCACACACTCACTCACTCTCTCACAGAACTTACGCGCTAAAAGAGACATACAGACAGAGGGAGACAGACCGAAATAGAGACAAGATAGAAAACCAGAGAGAGAGAGAGAGAGAGAGAGAGAGAGAGAGAGAGAGAGACAGACAGACAGACAGACAGACAGACAGACAGACAGAGATGGGAGGGGTACCCGTACTGTCATTGTCCAAATCAAGTTTATAGACCAACGCGATTCGAAAATCCTATTTCCATTCCGTCTAACAGTTTCAAGTGTTCTCCTCGTGCCACCATACTCTTTCCACCCTCTATACTACCCCTCCCTGTCTATCCCAGAGAAAGATCTACCCACTCCTCATCCCCCCGCCCCCCACTAACCCCTCGTCTTCTCCCTCACTACTCCTCCGTCCCCTTTTTCCCCCGGTCACTTCGCGACGAAACGCTGAGGGAATGTCTTTCAACGGTACAGCCTCCCAAAGGTCTGGACAGTTTGTTGGAGACAATTATTCCCCCCCCCCCCTCTCTCTCTCTCTCTCTCTCTCTCTCTCTCTCTCTCTCCCCCTTATTTTTTCTGTCTTTGGAGTCTGTCTGTCTGTCTGTCTGTCTGTCTCTCTAGCGATCTCTCACCACTTTCGTTTTCCTTAGATGTTTATTTCTTATTTCTACATATCAACAAAGATACTGCATTCACATCAGTTCGACATAACAGTATTAGTGAAATCATATTTACATGAACTTCACTTTTTGGTAAAAAAAAATAATTCATCCAACTTTTTGAACAAAGATACTTATCTCTGAAGAAAAAGCACATGCATGCACATACAGACACACAACACCAACTTCTTATTCAGACTTGATTTTTAGCAAGAGATTTGCACGAAATTTAGCCCCCCCCCCCCCCCCCCCCCCCCCCCCCCCCCCCCCCCCTAAAACACAAATTTTCGATTTTGAAGCTATACAGCTACAAATGGGGTGGGGGGCTGGAGGACAGGAAAAAAAGAAACAAAGCAACAACAAATAGCAACAAATCTTCTCTCCCACATCTCTTTTGAAATCCAGTTAAACGTAATCATCTTACATAGTATCATCATGTGGCTGTTTGTTACTCACTTCACACAGATATACATTCATATTGTTGTTATCATGCTGCTCATATGGTGTAACTACTCCCTTTAGACCTCTCCCCCTAGACAGAAAAACTCTCTGCTCCTGGCTAATTCTCTGCTCTCTCTCCTCTCCTCATTCCCTCCCCTCTCTCTCTCTCTCTCTCTCCTCCCTCCTCTCTCTCTCTCTCTCTCTCCCA
>JADBJO010008081.1:86873-89373 GCA_016801955.1 Conus betulinus | reverse complement strand
ACCCCCCCCCCCCCCCCTTCCCCAGCCCTCTCTCCTTGTCATCAATCCAGACTCTCTTCTATGGGAGTTGGGTAGCATCTGAAGTGTTTATAGCTGTTTTTCCTTCAGAAAACAAGGATTTACTCGAGGATAACAGAGAAAATTGGAAAATAGTTATCATCATCTTTGTTGTCCCTGAGGGTTATATCTGTTTTCCCTTAGGATAATGACTGTTTACGTGCTTTGTTTTCTCCCAGGATCACGACCGTTTCCAATGATTTCTTTGGATACTGACTGTGTTTATTATCTCAAGGAAAAAGGCGACAGCAGGGTAATCAGTTACGATCGCTATTTTCTTTCCTGACAAGCGTGTATGCGCACTAGTATCACTGTATTACTACGTGGACTGCCAGCAAAAAGAGAGAAAACAGAACCGTAATAAGATAGCGACTGTTTTTCTCAATTTTCGATGTTTTCCTTTAAAAAGATAATTTTCAGGGAAAATACAGAAAAATGCTGTGGTGCTGATGGCTAACAACGATCATAAATATTCTTCTTGAAAACAAAAAACAACAGTAAACCTTAGTGAAAGAAGGGAAAACAGTCTTTGACTCACAGAAATAAAATTAATATAGCATAATACAGTTTTCCTCAAGGCCAATACCTCTTTTCCTTAGAAAAAACAAAAACAAACAAACAAAAAACAAACAAATAGGGAAAACCGCTATCATCATCTTCTAAAGCTAGTATGCTCCCATATCCTTCGCTTCCCCTCTTCTAGTCGTACTCACACTGTAAAAAAAGAAGACTCCCTTCGCTCGCCCATGGAATCAATGGACGCAGGGCCCAGTAAAACACTCACAGCCAGCAGCGGCGGGCTAAACGACTTTCGTCGGCCCCGAGCTGAGGCCAAGTCTTGTCATTTCATTAAACACCCGCAGCGTTTCACTTTCTGCCTCCTCACCCAGCCCCCCCCCCCCCCCCCCCCCCCCCCCCCCCCCCCCCAGTCCAATGGGGAGCTTCTGTACCCAAGTGGTTTGAGCATTCCGCGGAGAAGCTGACGGTTGAGAGTTCGAACCACTTGTGGTGTTGATTTTTTTTTTTTTTTTTCTTTTGCTGGCTTGAAAACCGTCTGTAGTTCTTCCAGCAGTAAAAGAGAACCTGCTTTGGTTCAGGGACGGTTCGCGCAGCAGAAGAATTGAGGCAAGATTGGAGTCAGCCTTCCGCAGTGTAGTACCACAGACTTAGCGAATTCCTGACAACTCACCGCCTTTTAGACTACAAGGGTATCGGGACTATATCTTTCACCCTTAACTCATTCTTTCTTTCCTCGGCAGTTTTTTTAACCTTCGACAGTCGGATGACATTACCGCTTCTGAAACCGCCATCAACATAGAAGTGACATACCACGCAACAAAAGCCTTGAACTGTTCCGTGTACGAGTAGACAAGTACGAGCTAGATTATTCTCAGAGCTTCTTTAGCGTCCGAAAGTTGACCCCCCCCCCCCCCCTTCCACCACCACCTCACCCCCTCTTCTTTCATGTCAACGACACATCAAGATATATGCCAGATGGTGGTTCCAAGCAGACAGATCAAAATGAAAGGGAATGAACTCTTTGACAAAGCCCAGCTGGCGCCAGGATAGGGTCATGGGGGTGAATTCCGATTCTGGTGGGGTCGGTTTGTGTATTCCTAAATCACGAGCGATTTCATCGGCTGGGATCTTTTCAAACAAGTGAAATGAATGGTTGAAGAGTTGAAGGGGTTAATATGTGAGAACTTATATGGACATGGACATGGGGTTTAGGGGGGGGGGGGGGGGGGGGATGGGGGAGCAGTGGGGGGGGGGAGGAGAGGTTTGGATGTAGGTGGGAAGACAGGTTGTCAACAGATAATCTTAGCCTAGTGTCACGTTACACACAGCAAAAGAACAGGTGTTTTTACTTACCCACCCTCTCTGATAAGGTGAAGCCAAGCATAGTTAAAAAGGTGTCACTTACCTGCAAACAAAGAAACATGAACATTTTGTTAATTATTCATGTTATGATACGCGCACGCGTGTATGTGTAGTAGTAGTAGTAGTAGTAATAGTAGTAGTAGTAGTAGTAGTAGTTTCATTTCACGTCTTTTCACAAAATCATATGATATTAGTTGGGGTGTGTGTGTGTGTGTGTGTGTGTGTGTGTGTGAGAGTGTGTGTGTTTGAGAGAGAGAGAGAGAGAGAGAGAGAGAGAGAGAGAGAGAGAGAGAGAGAGAGAGAGAGAGAGAGAGACAGACAGACAGACAGACAGACAGAAATAAACGAAACCATTAACCTTCCATTCACCTTGTTGCACCCCCCCCCCCCCCCCCCCCCCCCCCCCCCCTCATGTCGCTCTTCCTTCTTTCCTACAAAAGCAAAACCTAAGCATAACAGCAACACAGTGGCACAGTCAGATTCTCTGCCGATAAAAAGAAACAAAAACGAGCGACCCCCGTCCCCCGGAGACTTCAAAGCAACATGGCCAGCCAGATAGCAC
>JADBJO010008081.1:76873-79373 GCA_016801955.1 Conus betulinus | reverse complement strand
TGTAGGTAAAGAGCAAAACACTTATGAAATACAGCCAACGAAAACCCTTCTAGCAGAAGTAACATTTATAAAGAGGGAGATTAGTTACCACCCAAGGAAATAGACAAACAAAGTTCAGGAGAAGACACAATGCATTTCGACCTCATAGATCTTGAACAGTCAAAAACAAACAACATTTAGGACAGCAAAAACGAAGAGCGAGAAACCACTTACGTACTCATATTCTCTGCACGACTAAAATGGAGAAGTGAAATGTAAAACATGTCGAAGAAATAACGAGTAAAGAAAGGATTCTGAGCGTATGGAAAGTGTGAAAAACTCCAGAAAAAACAAGGGGTAAAAAAACAAGTTTAATCGCTGAAGTGCAAAATGGGGAAACACAGCCCTAGTGATTTTCAGCACAAGAGCAAAACACCAAAGAAAAAGAACAGCGAAAATGACTTTCAGCAACAAGGGCAAAACACGTAAGGAGAGCAAGTTTACTTTGGATGTAGCGTGCAAAGAACTTCATCCCCTTGAACCCCACGTCTCCCCCAATGCCAGCAAAACCACAAGAACAAGCCGCGCTGACAAAGCCGAACATGACAGAATCATTACACAGTTTCCAAGACTCCAGTCTCACCACCTCTATAACCCTTGCCCAGATTCCATGGACCAGACGAAAGTTATCGGCCCTGCAAATGGATTTCCATCAGCGGTCATTGATCAGCAAATACACGGCAGGAGATGGGGGAGAGAGGACGGGGGTGACTGTGTTTGTCTGCTCAAGTAAACTCCATTACAGTACGTAAAAGCCAGCGTTTGTTTGGTGGCGAGCCTGAAGCAGCAACGTTGGATGTGAAGAGACTTGGGAGGCTTCGCTTGGCTCCAGAGTTTACAAGTTACGTCATTTCGTGAGTGCGCGTTTGTGTACGTTGTGTTGTAATGTGTGTGTGTGTGTGTGTGTGTGTGTGTGTGTGTGTGTGTGTGTGTGTGTGTGTGTGTGTGTGTGTGTGTGTGCACGCGCATGTGAGTGTGTGTGCATGAGCATATGCAAAGTGCAGAACACTTAAAAAAAAACTTGTGAAAAGTGAAAAGAACTTCTGAGGGCCTGTGCTGCACATAATA
Organism: Conus betulinus; assembly: GCA_016801955.1. Classification (NCBI taxonomy): domain Eukaryota; kingdom Metazoa; phylum Mollusca; class Gastropoda; order Neogastropoda; family Conidae; genus Conus; species Conus betulinus. The sequence goes on along the minus strand of JADBJO010008081.1, from coordinate 78,266 downwards.
TTTGAGAGACCAAAAAGTTGTCAGAATATTGAACATACGTAAAGTGCGAAACACTGAAGAAAAATAACCAACGAAAAGACCTGCCAGCAGAACTAAACTGTAAAACATTTCTCAGAAATAATGCGTCAGAAAGTACTCTGAACTCATGGAAAGTGTAAAACATTTAAGAAAAAACAAGGAGTGAAAAAGAGTTTGAGCGCAAAATTACAAAATGGAGTAACAGCCCTGGTGAGTTGGACTTTGAGCACAAGGGCAATACACCAAAGAAAAAGAAACAGCGAAAATGATTTTCAGCAACAAGGGCAAAACACGTAAGGACAGCAAGTTTACTTTGGATGTAGCGTGCAAAGAACTTCATCCCCTTGAACCCCACGTCTCCCCCAATGCCAGCAAAACCACAAGAACAAGCCGCGCTGACAAAGCCGAACATGACAGAATCATTACACAGTTTCCAAGACTCCAGCTTCACCACCTCTATAACCCTTGCCCAGATTCCATGGACCAGACGAAAGTTATCGGCCCTGCAAATGGATTTCCATCAGCGGTCATTGATCAGCAAATACACGGCAGGAGATGGGGGAGAGAGGACGGGGTGACTGTGTTTGTCTGCTCAAGTAAACTCCATTTCAGCATGTAAAAGCCAGCGTTTGTTTGGCAGCGAGTCTGAAGCAGCAACGTTTGATGTTAAGAGACTTGAAAGGCTTCGTTTGGCTCCAGAGTTTACAAGTTACGTCAGTTCGTGAGTGCGCGTTTGTGTACGTTGTGTTGTAGTGTGTGTGTGTGTGTGTGTGTGTGTGTGTGTGTGTGTGTGTGTGTGTGTGTGTGTGTGTGTGTGTGTGTGTGTATACATATATATATATATATATGTGTGTGTGTGTGTGTGTGTGTGTGTGTGTGTGTGTGTGTGTGTGTGTGTGTGTGTGCATGAGCATATGCAAAGTGCAGAACACTTTAAAAAAAACTTGTGAAAAGAACTTCTGAGGGCCTGTACTGCACATAATATTTGAGAGACCAAAAAGTTGTCAGAATATTGAACATATGTAAAGTGCGAAACACTGAAGAAAAATAACCAACGAAAGACCTGCCAGCAGAACTAAACTGTAAAACATTTCTCAGAAATAATGCGTCAGAAAGTACTCTGAACTCATGGAAAGTGTAAAACATTTCTCAGAAATAACGCGTCAGAAAGTACTCTCAACTCATTAAAACTGTAAAACATTTAGAAAACCAAGGAGTGAAAAGGATTTTGAGCGCAAAATTACAAAATGGAGAAACAGCCCTAGTGAGTTGGACTTCGAGCACAAGAGCAATACACCAAAGAAAAAGAAACAGCGAAAATGACTTTCAGCAACAAGGGCAAAACACGTAAGGAGAGCAAGTTTACTTTGGATGT
>JADBJO010008081.1:54373-71873 GCA_016801955.1 Conus betulinus | reverse complement strand
CTTCCTTCTTTTCCTTCTGTGAGCTTAAAAACAACGACTGATGTCGTATTTACTGGCTGAATGAATAGAGCCATTGGCCTCTGGTATTCTGAGAGGAACGCAATTGATTAAATCACAGTGTACACCCAGATCGAAGAGATAAGTGACCGTTGGTTAGTCCTTTTGCTTCCACAACCTTGGATGTTGTTTGTCCTGCCTGAAAGAGACCCAGCAGGTCGAAACACGTTGTTTGTTTTCTAATTTGTTTGTTCCTTCCTTTGGCGGCTCTGTATTTCTATTATTTATTCTTTTGCTCTTAGAAACCAAATCTAGTCAGTCTGATCTTTTAGTCTTTTTTTTTTTTATCAATAGCACACGCTGAAACAGATTGAGAGGATGCTTGTTTAGTAATATATATCTATTTTACTGATCAAGCCCAATATTTTGGTCCAAGAGTTTTCAAATTTGATATGGCTGCCTAGAACAAGTAGATCTCATTTATTCATTCATTCATTTATTTATTAAAACTGTCTATTTACTAATTCATTTGTTTCATGATTAATGCTATGAACTATGATTTTTCGATGTGGTCGGTTGTGTTTTTGTTCATCAGAACGATGAGGCTTTTTTTTTAATCCTTTGATAGAAACAACATCAATGAAAATAGAAATTATGGCCGCCAAGAATAAAACAGAATGCGACTTGAGAGAGAGAGAGAGAGAGAGAGAGAGAGAGGAGAGAGAGAGGGGGGGGGGGGGGGGGGGAGGGGAGTTTTGACACGAGGGATCCAACTGTAACTCGAACAAGACAACCGAATTCCATAACTGCCGAGTGCCGAGCTCAAAGACATTGCAGACACAGCAGAGTGGAAGCAGTATTTTACTGGTTGAAAGAAAGAAAGGAAGAAGGAAAAGAAAGAAAGAAAAAGAAAGAAAGAAAGAAAGAAAGAAAGAAAAGAAAAGAAAGAAGAATAAAGAAAAAAAAGAAAAGAAAAGAAAGAAAAGTAAAGAAAGAAAGAAAAAGAAAGAAAGAAAAGAAGAGAAGAAAGAAAAACGAAAGAAAGAAAGAAAAAAGAAAGAAAGAAAGAAAGAAAGAAATCAGAAAAAACTGATGTCTTTATCGAGAGTTGGAACTTGAATATCCATCGTAAAACTCGGAAAAGATGCATGTTTTCAATAATTGGTAAATGGGCCCTAGGACCCTGTCTATCTGCATGCCTGCCTGCCTGTCTGTCTGTATCTTTCTCCCCCTCCCCCCCCCCCCCCCCCCCCCCCTTTTTCCCATTTCCCGCTCGCTCGCTCGTTCTCCCTGTCCTTTCCACACATTCTCATTTCTTTTTTTTCCGAAGGAGTAGGAACAAGTGTATATATGAGTATGCTTCTCTGTGTGGGCGTAAGCATCTGCGTGTGAGCGCGTGTATGTTTTTTTTTTTTTTTTTTTTTTTTTTCTTTTTTTCTTTTTTTTTTTGTGGGTGTGCGCATGCTTATCTACAAAGGCTTGAGGCTGGACAGCTACTCCAGCTAAGGCTTTACACCATAGGCGAATGGAAAGAAACACAACAGATCTAATACGGTCCAAATCTGCAAGTCCCAGATTTTTTTGTTGTCCTATGCTCTTCTTCGAAAAACTCCTCTCTCTCTCTCTCTCTCTCTCTCTGTCGCTCTCTCCTCTCTGTCTCTCTCTCTGTCCTCTGTCTCTCTCCCCTCTCTCTCTCCATCTCTCTCTCTCTCGCGTCTCTCTCTTCTCTCTCTCTCTCTCTCTCCTCCTCTTCCATGTCAGATAAAAGAGTGAATGGTATGTTGCAATATTCCTGAGATTCAAGTCTCTACCACCGTCTCTCTTCGCCAACAAACGAAGCTCCGTATTGGCGAAGGGTTTTGCGACAAGAGATCCAGGGGTGTGGGCTATGCATTTGGAATCTGAGATGGCGGGGCGTGGGATACACGTTGAAATATCTTGAGAATTGTGGGAGGGGGATTCTTGAAGGTTAGGCAGCGTGACAACACACACACACACACACACACACACACAACACACACACACCACGCACATTTCACACACATACACACTCACATACAAGCGCATACACCACACACATAAGTACGAATAGCGGCACAAAACAGAGAGGAGAAGAGAGAGAGAGTGTCGTCGGGGGTAGGGAGGAGGGGGAGAGTAGAGAGAGGAGAGAGAGGGAAGAGAGCGAGAGGAGGATAAGCAGGAGAGGAGATCAGCAGAGAGAGACGAGAGTCAGACAGAAGACAGAAGACAGGGTGGGGGGGGGGGGGGGGGGGGGGGGGTGGTTTGAAACAAAAAACTGTGAAACAACAAAAATAACAGGTAGATAACAGGCCTTTCAGTGACGGTATCATTGGGGAACCATGGAATCATGTCGCTGCGAACCAGACCCCATCGTCACGTCCTGCCTGGAGGCCGCCCTTTCGTGCCCATGGGTGAGAGCCGTAGCTAGAGCCAGCCTGGCAGTGCGCAAAATCCCTCCCTATAAGAATAACAGGACAGAGCCGACAGAGAGAGATGAAGAGAGAGAGAGAGAGAGACGAGAGAGAGAGACAGAGACAGGACAGACAGACAGACAGACAGGACAGGAGAGAGAGAGACAGACAGACAGACAGAGACAAAGAGACAGTGAGAGAGAAAGAGAGAGAGGGGGGGAGAGAGAGACTAGAGATAAAGAGGAAGAGAAGAGAGAGAGGTGAGAGAGAACAGGCCGAGAGGAAGCAGAGAGGAGAGAAAGAGAGAGACAGAGAGAGAGAGAGAGAGAGACAGAGAGAGAGAGAGAGAGAAAGAGAGAGGAAGATAAAGAGAGACAGCAGAGGATCAGGAGGTAAGATTCTATGAACGGGGTCAAGGAGTGGACGTCCCAACTTCGCAAACATCACACCTTGCAGCGTACAGTATGTTATTAGGAAACAATCTGACTCATGTTTTTGTCGCCTTCCTTTTGAGGCTGATAAACCAAAAAAATCCTCCTCTGACACTTTGTTTTGTCTTTTTTTGTGTTTTTTTGCATAGCCTTTTCCGGGCTTCACTAATACATTTTGTTCTCGTTGGCCCGCCAAAACACCGGGAAACATAAAACACACTGCAGCGAGCACGCACGCACACACACACAGCCACACGGCACAGCCGTGTTCGGGCAGGAAGGGGGGTACACTACACACAGCACACACAGTGGGCAGCACACACCGCACACACAAGACAAAGGAAGATGCTGTCATAATCCTGGGGCGGAGGTCCTTTGAACTTATGCTTGTTGGGATAAAAACAAAACAAAAACAAGACAAATTCCAGGCGATTGGAATGTTGGCCAAAAGCCCGATTTCAGCTGAGTGTATACAACCCACACATATCGTACAGTTTCCATCAGCCATCGCAGACAGCGGCTGTATACATCAATTCTTGTTTAAAAAATTGGCCAAGTGCACGCATGGGGGGGGTCACACCGGCACACACGACACACGCATGTGTCTGCACGGACACACAACGCCCACAACACACATCATTGGCACACCACACAGCCGGCCGTCTTCTTCCTTCTCTTCTTCTTCTGTCCTGTCTTCTTCTTCCCTCGTCTCCTCCTCTCGTCGGTCTCTCTCTCTCTCCCCCTTCTCGGTCCGGTCTCATCGCTCTCTCTCTCTCCACTCCCCACCAGTCTTCATCGTCGCGTCTCTCCCTCGTCTCATCTCTCCTCTCTCCATGCCCCCCCCCCCCCCCGTCGTCCAAATAAACACAAAAAGCACGCCAACACACAGTTGTGTGGTGCCACTGAGCCCGACGGACAAATGTAATGTACGTGTAGTTCCCCGAGTGGAGATCGATCGTGAAAACCTTGGACTTCGGTACCACCGCGCCCTCCCGTGGCCACATACAACAGGTGCCTGGTTTTATCTTTGTGTGTGGTGGTGTGTGTGTGTGGTGTGGGTGTGTGTGTGTGTGGTTGTCTTTCTCATGCTGTCTGTCTGGTCTGTCGTGGGGTCTGGGTTGCGGTGGTCTGGGTCGTCTCCTCGTCGTCGATGGTGGGCGTGCGTCTCTCGGTCTCTCATCCTCTCGTCTCTCGCGTTCTCTCTCTGCACGCGTGTCCTGCTCTCGTCACACAGCAACGATGCACGAGACATCTTCCTCGTAAGCCCTTACAGTCTCTCCACCCCGTCCGGTCGAGATGAAATCCGATGGGCTGGTGCCCGCACCCACACACACACGCCATTGTTCAGGGTGTAGAACATTGCCGACGGTAGAGACCACACACTGACGAAAGGCCAGAGCAGAACAGCGGCACCGGCAGGCCTACCAGTCATAGTTTACATGAATTAGCTCTGACAACATGGTTTCATGGGAGGTGGGCGGCGGGCTGGGGGGGGCGGCAGCATACAATGATGCGCGCGGCGTGCGCGCAACAATACACACACACCACGCGCGCACACACCAACACGCTCGCGCGCGGCACACACACATACGCACAGCGCGCGCGCGCACACTAACAACACACACACACATACACGCGGCACCGCCAACAACAAGACCGAGAGCGCGCCCACACACAACCACCGCCCGCACGCGCGGTCGCGCACACTCAACGACACACGATCTACACCCACAGGGGTGCCACACAAGAACACCACAGGGCGGACAGGAAACTACGGCCAAGACAGGTGAGCTAGACTCGCAGAGTATACATACACGATACATGCTCTCGCTTCTCTCTCTAATTTACCACCTAGGTTTGTCTGGTATTCCATATATCTGCCTGCCGTATGGCGATGCTGTCTACAAGGGTATGTACGCGGCGAGGCAACAATTATTGCATGCTGCCCAGAGTACAGTAAGTCGCGATAATCTCGAATATCTTATCATCTACTATCGATCTATCTATATATATATGATAGATATGATATATTATATATATAATATATATATCTATATATGGTGTGGTGGTGTGTGTGTGTTGTGGGGTTGTGTGTGAATGGTAAAGTGTGGTGCGTGGTTAAAAAAAAACTATCAACAAAACAATCTCAAACTGAACAAACAACACATCGTCTATCTCAAATCCTGGTCTCCCCTGCCGCGCCTCTTTGGTAACAAAAATAGAAAAAACACAAACACAAAAATTCTGAAACTACACCAACACATGTCGGTCCGGCTCTAACAATCCAACCAAAAAACAACTCGCATGAATTAACATGAAAACTAGAACCCACAAACAAACCCTTTTGCCCACAATAAAAACACCAAAAAACTAAACACCAATGGTCCTTTAACCCACACAATAATGCCCATGGGTCTTCCCCGCTCTCATCTCTACTCTCTCGAAACAGCAGGCAAATCCCGATGTCATCGGGCTCTCTCTCCTCGCCGAGTGCTCGGTTCGGGGGCCCCGTCCCTCTCCTCGAGGGCCCCTCTCTATCTCGTCATCTCGATCCCTCTTCCCCGTCCATAAAAAACGAAAAGAAACAAACTCCGAACCGCGGCGTCAACTGCGGCCAAACAAAAAAAGAAAAAAAAAAAACAAACTCTCGCGGGTAGCGGAGACGCTCCCCGGTCTCTCGCTCGACGCTCTCTCTCGTCGTCCGGCCCTTCCCTCAGACTCGACTGATTATTTTCCCTTGCCGCCCCCCGTCCTCCAAAAATAAAAAAAATTCAGGTCACCTGTTTGCGTACAATACGATCCTTTGTCTGCGATGGAGTACGACTAAAAATTCCAGTCTCGGCCCCCAACCTCCCTCCCCGTCTTTCCTCTCCGCCTGCCTCGAAACCCAAACCAAGACAGTGCCTCCTCGTCTCTCTCGGGTCTCTTTGTCCTGGCTGGTCTCGTGTCTCTGTTCTCCTCTCGTCCGCGTCGCCTGGTCTCCTCGTCGGCCTCTCGGTCATCCCCGGTGCAGTTTTCTCAGCGCCTCGTCACTGGAGGGTGACGTCAGGTCTCGTGTTTTACTCCCTGTGAACTCGTCTCACCTCCCATTCAGGAATGCCAAAGAGTTCTGCCGTCTCCCGGCCTGTGGTGTACCGTCGTGTTATCTCTGTCTGTCGTGTTGGCTGTCTCATCTCTGTCGTCGTCTTCCAAAGCCCAGACTGGCAGCCGTGTGTGGTTTGAAAGGGCGGTACAGCGAATACTCCGTCGCTCCTCGTCCTGCCTCGGCGGGGCATCTCTCTCTCGTCTCGGGCTCGCGCTTCGTCTCTCTCGTCTCTCTTCTCCTCTCTCTCTCTCCCGTCCTGCCCTCTCCGTCTCCTCTCCAGGGTCTCGTCCTTCTGTAGTACTCTGTCTGTCTGTTGTCTCTTTGCTGGTCTTTCTGTCTGTCTGCCTGGTCGTTTTTGGGGGGCCATTGCTGTTTTTGCCGTGTCGTTCTCCGAGTGCTGTTTTGCGCCGCGGTCTGTCCTGGTCTGTCGTCGGTCAATCTAATGCCATCGTACCTACCTACATGCGACAGCTGCTACCTGTCCATCCACCTATCTTTACTCTTTCTGTATGTATTATCTATCTATCTGTCTAATCTCTATCGTATCTGATCTATCTGTCGTCTATCGGGCTGATCTATCTGTCTGCTGGTACCTATATATCTGTCTGGGTCTGTCTTGTCCTGTCCTAATATCTGTCCGTCTCTCTCTGTGTTTCTGAATATTGGGATCCACCTATCTGTGTTTGTGTGTGTGTGTGTGTGTGTGTTGTGTTGGGTGGTGTGTTGTGGGTGTGTGTGTGTGTGTGCCATTCTGTCCCTGGTTGTGGTGTCTGGTCACATAGCTCTGTCGGTCTGTCTCTCCTCTCTTGTCTCTCTTCTGTCCTCTCTGCCTCTAAAATGGCAGAGACCGATGTAGACTAAAAAAAAAAAGACAATAAACTGGTGCCGGTCGGGAGGAACCGGGAAGGCGCCACGCTTTGTTTTTGTATTGTTTTTTTCATTAATTAATGCAGCAAAAGAAGATGTGGAATTTCGGTTCAAATCGCTGCTTTTTCTTTAGACGTCCCACAACGAAGAAGGGACACGACGGATGAAGTACTCCACACACACGTTCCCCATGGGATAAGGGTCCCAGTGGCTGTCCAATGATTGAATGACAAGTGCTTGACTCTGGGGCCGGTTCTGAAGTATTTCGCTCCATTTTGCTAGGAATGGCGGTTAGAAAACTACGCTCTCCACCCACAGTAATAAAACGATAAAGCAGAGGGTGAGTCATCAAGATGTTGATTTCAGCTGCTTATGAATTTGGAGAGAACACATCGACGCGCATACGCATAATTAGAAGCACGCACACGTGTAACATTAACTGTTGCTTTTAAACACATTTTGATTTTGGAAGCTAGCTGAATCATTCTACGTTAGCTGAATCACTGTCTAGTCTGAACACAAATTGTGAAGAAACCGTTTTTGACTCGATGTGTAACAAAGTAGTCTAAAATTACTCTGTCTGTCTGTCTCTTTTGGTGCGCGCGCGCGCGCGTGTGTGTATGCGTGCGTGCGTGCGTGTGCGCGCGCGCGCGCGCGCGGCGCGTGCGCGCGCGCGCGTGTGCGTGTGTGTGTGGGTGTGTGTGTTTGTGTGTGTGTATGCGTGTGTGCGTGCGTCCATGGGCGATTGTTTAGCGGACTTATTTCTTTTGGCAAATACAAGTGCAATCAGAATCTTGGCAGGAGGTACACAAAACAAATGTGTACATAAGCAAAAATTTATGATAGATTGCTATTACTTGATCAGATTGTTTTCTTGCCAATATAACATTTACAAATGTGTGTAGTTAACATGCTACTGTTTACCCACACACACATCCACACGCCGCGCGCGCGCGCGTCCACATACACGCGCGCACGCACACATATACACCACACACGCACGCACACACGCACGCACATACCACACATGCAGACACACAGACATAGACACCACAGGCAAATTGGCCATAGGACAGACCAGACAGACAGACAGACCACACACACCACACACACACACACACAACACCACACACACACAGCACACACACACACACCGCGCACGCACGAACGTCCATGCATCCACACGTACCCCATGCATGCTTGAAATAATCGATAATGTATCTGAGATCTTTGATTAAATTCTGCCAGTCCTACTGACCAGAGTTCACATGTCATTCTTTAGGTAACATGTTCTACTATCCTCCAGTCCCACCTGTTTTGCAGTATTAAACGTCGTGGAACACATACATTTGAACACAACAATATCAGGAACTCTAGCGGACTTACCGCATTCTCTCATTGTTTACCTGTATGCATAAACCCCGAAAGAAGGCTAACATGACGGAACGGTGATAATGATGGTGAAAAAAAAAAAAAAGCAAATACTTTCAGTGTGAGTTTTGAACGCTTTTGATGAAAGTACATTTTATTTCTTCCATATGTAAACGTGAATGTGTGACACTATGCGAGCGAATCATTCGCTCTGTCTTTGGCTTTGCGGGGGGGGTCGTTCGATAAGCTTTTCAGTATATCTACATCGAACGTGGCTGGGCGCGGTTGTGAAAGCAGACATATTAAGGAGTCGGTTCCTCTTTTGCCTCTGATATATAATACGACGCTACGTTAGGACTGGTTGTATAACGAATTGGCCTCTTGAGCCGACGACTTACTGTTACTTCTTCTTTCCGAATCAGTGCGTCCATCTATTTCAACCATTTCTTCCTTTGGTATATGCCCTATTTCATGGGGAACAAAAATAGTCTTTAGTTGTCAACTGTGCAAAAAGAATGGTAAAGCTAAACCACCCAAGCATGTTAAAACACGAGCATTTTCTGATTTCGCGACTGAAAAGTCAATGTCCTGTGAACCGGAAGCTAATTTCCGTTACGCTCGCCAACCTCACTGACCTCACTGGATGCCCAGCGGAACCTGTTTTGTCTCCCTTGCTATACAGTCCTCGGTGTGTCTGTCTCTCATTCTGGTCGCTTGTTGGCAGCTTTCCTCTGGCTTTTTTGTCCTGTCTCCGCTAAACTGTGTGTCTGTACTCTTTTCTCTAAAGCAGTGGCATACTAGAAAATTCGTATTCTACTTCACTCTGTCTTTCTTTTCTCTTTGTCCCGCTTCTTCTCCCATCTCTGCGTGCTTTCTACCACCACCACCCCACCCCCCAGCCCCCGCCCTCTGCCTCTTAGTTTTTGTTCAGTAATCTGTTTGTCCCTTGAAAGAGTGCTGCAGTGTTTCCGTTCCGGTCCCTCCTCAATCCCTTCCCCCTCGCTATCTCTCTTGGTCTGTGCAATGTAAACAATGAGAGCAAGAGGCACAGGAGCGCAAGACAGATGGCCCTACACACACGAGCACACAACGCACAAATGCACGCGCGCATATGATTGCGCACTAGCCCGCGCGCACGCGCACACGCGCGCGCGCACACATACACACACACTCACACACACACACACACACACACACACACACACACACACACACACACACACACTTTTTTCGCTCTCTCTCTCTCCTCTCTCTCTCTCTCTCTCTAATCTGCCTGTTCTATCGCCCCCCCCCCCCCCCCCCCCCCCTCTACTGTACCTCCCTCCTTTCCCCTATCCCCTTCTCCCGTTCACACCCTCCTTTTTCTTCCTTCCTTTTGCCTCCTCCCCTCCCTCCCTCCCCCTATCTCTCGTCTCTCTGGCAATCTTCTCTGAAGGCTGCAATGGGTTAACGACATAAAAAATTGATAACTGTCTCCGGCAATCTCTGCACATATTTCAGTTGATATACGCGTGTGGGGCACACCCAACACAGACAGACACACCTCTTCTCTCATCTCTCTCCCTCTCTCTTTTTCTCCTTCCTTCCTTACATTCTTACTTCCCCCCCCCTCTCTCTCTCTCTCTCGTATCCCCCTCTCCCCATCCTTGTGTTCGCCCATCTTTCCTTCTGCCCGCCCCCAGCCCACTTCCCCCGTGTTCCGTCGGTCTGTCTGTCTGTCTGTCGTCTGTCTGTCTGTCTGTCTGTCTCTGTCTGTCTCCGTCTCTGCTCTCTGTGGCAATCTTTGCCTGAAGACTCAATGGTTTAATAACAATAAAACATCTATAATAGTCTCGGCAATCTGTATACATATTTTTCTTGATAAGCACATATTGACGCGAGAACCGCGCGTGCGCGCGTGCACGCACGCACACACACACACACACACACACACACACACACACACACCACACACACACACACACACACACACACACACACACACCAGCGGCTCCCCATCATAAAAAAAAAACACCCGCTAAGCCACCATCATCATTGCCATTGCTGCCATCCACCACGACAATCCCGAGTAGACCAGACACCAGTTTTGAGAGGACCTGCAAGTTTCCATAGAAGCCACGCCCGAAGGAGAGATAAACACATCGTTCTTCGGGGACTTCAACGTCAGATAAGTATCCAGAGACTACCAGACGTAGAAGAAATCACAGTAGTCGGCAGAGACTACCAGACGTGGAAGAATCACAGTCGTCGGCAGAGACTACCAGACGTGGAAAGATCAGAGTAGTTGGCAGAGACTACCAGACGTGGAAAGATCGGAGTAGTAGACAGAGACTACCAGACGTGGAAAGATCAGAGTAGTAGACAGAGACTACCAGACGTGAAAAGATCAGAGTAGTTGGGCAAAGACTACCAGACGTGGAAAGATCAGAGTAGTAGCAGAGACTACCAGACGTGGAAGGATCACAGTAGTAGACAGAGACTGCCAGACGTGGAAAGATCAGAGTAGTAGACAGAGACTACCAGACGTGAAAAGATCAGAGTGGTTGGCAAAGACTACCAGACGTTGAAGATCGGAGTAGTAGCAGAGAGTACCAACGTGGAAAGGAAAGAATAGTAGGTACAGACTACCCTGACGTGGAAAGGTAAGATAGTAGGTATAGACTACCAGACGTGGAAAGGTAAGATAGTTTAGGGCAGAGACTACCAGACATGGAAGGATAAGAGTAGTAGGCATAGACTACTAGACGTGGAAGGATAAGAGTAGTAGGTATAGACTACCAGACGTGGAAAGATTAGAGTAGTAGGCAGAGACTACCTGACGTGGAAAGGATAGAGTAAGTAGGTCTAGACTACCAGTTATGGAAGGATAAGAGTAGTAGGGTATAGACTACCAGACGTGGATGGGTAAGAGAAGTAGTACAGACTACCAGACGTGGAAGGATGAGGGTAGTAGGTATAGACTATACCAGACATGGAAGGATGAGGGTAGTAGGTACAGACTACCAGACGTGGAAGGATGAGGGTAGTAGGTACAGACTACCAGACATGGAAGGATGAGGGTAGTAGGTATAGACTACCAGACATGGAAGGATGAGGGTAGTAGGTAGGGACTACCAGACATGGAAGATGAGGGTAGTAGGTAGGGACTACCAGACATGGAAGGATGAAGGTAGTAGGTATAGAACTACCAGACATGGAAGGGTAAGGGTTGTAGGTATAGAGACTACCAGACATGGAAGGATGAGGGTAGTAGGTACAGACTACCAGACATGGAAGGATGAGGGTGTTAGGTACAGACTACCAGACATGGGAAGATGAGGGTGTTAGGTACAGAGACTACCAGACATGGAAGGATGAGGGTGTTAGGTACAGACTACCAGACATGGAAGGATGAGGGTGTTAGGTACAGACTACCAGACATGGAAGGATGAGGGTGTTAGGTACAGACTACCAGACATGGAAGGATGAGGGTGTTAGGTACAGACTACCATACACATGAGGGATTCACTGGCAGGAAAGGAGTCGGGAAGAGCAGAGCAACGGTCACCTGTTACTGATGACCTGTGCCACCAATGACCTGATCATCAACACAGTCTTCTGTCTGTCCGTCGGTATAACAAGACGTCCTGGATGCATCTGGCAGCAAGCACTGGCATCTCGCTGACCATATCATCATCAACATAAGGGACAAGCCTGAGGAAAACATCCAGGTAAGACATTGGGTGAAGAATATGAATAGAGAGATACAAAATATGAAGATAACATCTTTTACCCATAAAGAATGCCATGATGATTACCTTTTTTTTCTTTTCAGGAACTTTCTTCCGGACAGAGTATGGGTGGTATTTTTTTTTTAACTTGAGACGGGCACAGGCACATGTTATGGTTTCCTTGAAAGTCGATGAAAAATCGCAGAGACTGGACACAAGGAAAGAAACTGTTATAAGTCTGTGAGGACCTTGAAACTTTTGTTTGTTGAAATCGAATGTTTTGTGTGGGCACTGTGGGAGTGGGAGTGAACTTTGAAAGAAAAGGCGTTTGTTTTTCATCCCTGATGAACTGTTGGATCTATTCAATTCGAAATATGTCCATATCATTTTTTTGAAACAAACAGTAAGAATTTGCATGTAAACGGAGTAAAAGTTTAACTGTTAATTAAAAGGGGGAAATTTTCTTTCGTTTTGGTCCGGCGGTTGTTTGTCCACGTTGCGTGAGCGAGAGTCTGACATGGCAGCGACAAGCCAGCTTCAGGAGAAGTGAGACATAAACATCTGACAGCAGACTCCATGAAAGAGATGTCACACCAGATGTGACCTATGAATTTCTGAAAGAGATTAACATTTTTCATCTGATCTAAGATTTTACGGGAGAAAAATATTCAACGAAGTTTCCGGAATGTTTTCAGAAGGTGTATTTAAAAGAGTTGTGTGATTTTTTTTATTTTTTTTTTATTGACTTGTGAGTTGACCTGTGACAGCCCCTGGTATGGCCCTTTGCAGTCGGCTGGGTTGTAAGTAAGCAGCATTACCTTACCTTGCCTCAGGAGAAGTGCTAAGAACTCTACACTACGACCGTAGACCTGACAACGGCCTTTGACACTGTACGTCGTGAGGGTCTGTAAGGATCGTGGTATGAAGCCTGGCTTTACAGACAAGTTCATCACTTTAGTACGTTACTTCCCACGAAGACATACTGCTCTCAAAAACTGGACGATGAGACCCCTCCGATGCTTCACCTGTTAGAAATGGAGTCAAGCAGGGTTATGTCTCGGCACCCTCCTACTTACCCTCCCAAACACACCCTCACCCCACCTCTGAATATTGTGTGTGTGTGTGTGTGTGTGTGTGTGTGTGTGTGTGTGTGTGTTGTGTGTGTGTGTGTGTGTGTGTGCGTGTGCGCGTGCTCGCGCGCGCGAGCACGCGTGCGCGCATGCTGACAAAGACACATTTGCAGCTGTGCGTGAAATTGAAGCAACCATAGAATATATCTGTGCGGAAAGAAAGATGCTGAGTCTGAACAGTGGGTATCGTCTGGTTTGAAGCAATAAAAGTTCCATACCCGTGAAACAGTTTGGAATTAGCTGCCCTCTCTGTTTATATCCCGGGACAAATACCGGGCGGCGAGAAACATGGAGAATAATTATACTTACACCACTTCATTAAGAATTTGACTTTGGGTCCAGGGAAACAGGAAACAAAAACTAAATAAATATTCATTCCGTTGGGGTCAAAGACTTGTTATTTATTTATTTTCTTTTTTTATTATCATATCTCTCCACCAAAAACTGACCACAAAAAAAAAAATTGAGAATCACACATATTGTGTTTGAAGCACTAAAAAAAAAAAAGCAACATAAAGAAAGGATCAGCAGAACGAAAGAAGGAAATATACAGAAGGAAGGATGGTTGGAAGGATGTAAGGGAAGAAAGGATGGAGGGAGGGAAGGAATGGAGTATCGAAGTCGATGCAGTAGTAGTTGATGCATCCTAGAGTAATAGCAGCAATAGTCGTCGTCGTCGTCGTCGTCGTCGTCGTCGTAGTAGTAGTAGCAGTAGTAGTAGTAGCAGCAGTAGTAGTAGTAGTAGTAGTAGTAGTAGTAGTAGAAGGAGGAGGAGAAGGAGGATGAACTAAAAAGAAAAGTAGAGAAGGAACACACACACACACACACCACACACACACACACACACACACACTTACAGACAGATAAAGAAACAGTAGATAAAAAGGACAGAATAAAGAAACAGTAGGACGAAAAGGAAACAAAATAAGATTAAAACGCACAGGACGAAGAGAAGAGAGAGAAAATGAGAGAGAGAGAGAGAGAGAGAGAGAGAGAGAGAGAGAGAGAGAGAGAGAGAGAGAGAGAGAGAGAGGAGAGAGAGGACAGAAGAAGGTAGTCAGAAAATCGCCGGGTTTCTACAGATACAATCTAATTTCACGCAGTGGATGGGATTTTCCACCGGAGGAGGAGATTTTTTACGCTCGGGTGTAAAACTGAGGTAAGGGGTAGGCGGTGTTTCCCGTACATTCGGAGTACAACAGCCCC
Organism: Conus betulinus; assembly: GCA_016801955.1. Classification (NCBI taxonomy): domain Eukaryota; kingdom Metazoa; phylum Mollusca; class Gastropoda; order Neogastropoda; family Conidae; genus Conus; species Conus betulinus. The sequence continues at coordinate 57,644 of JADBJO010008081.1, read as the reverse complement.
ACCCTACCCCCAACCCCCATCCCCCACCCTCTCCGGGTTCCACTCACCAGACATGAAAATATACCGCCCACATGGTTTTCTGTCGCAAAAGAGTTCCAATGATGATGAATGACCAGTCTGAAAATTGGTCGTTCGTTTTCCTCTTCGGACGCAAACAGACTGGGCATTATTGACACAGGCAAACGGACACGCGCGATTCCTGAGCTTGCTATTGAACAGGCCTGGTGTGTACACGTATGGGCGTGTGCGCGAACGTGCGAGCACAGACATATACATGAAAACGCTGAGACCGCGCGCATGCAAGCACGCATACATATACATACACACACCACGCGCGCGCGCACACACAGATGTAAAACAATGGCCACCTTAGTATACAACTATGAACTGCGCTCATGATCAATCTCTCGTGTATAAGAAATCGTTTTTCAATTCAGGATCTTACGTGCAATTGAATTAGCATATAAAAGATAAAGATCGGTGACAGTGTACGTCTTAAACATGACATTAATAAACAACAAGATGCAAAGCATATAAACGTACTCCCAGTTTATCCTGAATACGCGTGATATATTCCATAAAAAGGAAAAAAACCGTCTTGGGCTGGTGTAACTGTTAGTAATGGCTTTTCTGATAAACATCGGCCATCATCTGTGACCTATAATGAACATACTTACAAATTTTCAGAAAGATCGGTCAAGCACTTTCTGAGATTTTCCATCAAGAAAGAAAACCATTATGGGCTGTTAGTAACAGCTATAACAGTAAACTAAAACATGGGGCATCATCCGTAACCCCATAGTGAACATACCTGCTAATTTCACAAAAATCGGTCAAGTATTTTCCGAGATATTCCCATAAAGAAGAAAAACCGGTACAAGCCGTTTACAGCCGTTTGTAACGGGCTATAACGGGGTAAACTAAAACATCGGGCATAATGCGTGCCCCATAATAAACATACATGCTAATTTTCAGAGAGATCGGCCAAGTACTTTCTGAGATATTCTATGAAGAAGAAAAACCATTACAGGCCGTTAGTAACGGCTATAACGGTAAACTAAAACATCGGGCATTATTCGTAACCCATAATGAACATACCTGCTGATTTTCACAAAAATCGGCCAACTACTTTCTGAGACATTCCATGAAGAAAGAAAAACCGTTACAGGGCCGTTAGTAACGGCTATAACGGTAAACTAAAACATCGGGCATTATTCGTAACCCACAATGAACATACCTGCTGATTTTCACAAAAATCGGCCTACTACTTTCTGAGACATTCCATGAAGAAGAAAAACCGTTACAGGCCGCCACAACCGTTAGTAACGGCTATAACGGTAAATTCAAACATCGGGTATTATTCGTGACCCATAATGAACATGCCTACAAAATTTTTCAGAAAGATCAGCCAAGTACTTTCTGAGATATTCCATAAAGAAGAAAACCCGTTACAGGCCGTTACAAGCCCTTAGTAACGGCTATAACGGTAAACTAAAACATCGGGCATTATTCGTGACCCATAATGAACATACCTACAAATTTTCAGAAAGATCGGCCAAGTACTTTCTGAGATATTTCCATAAAGACAAAAACCCGTTTACAGCCGTTAGTAACGGCTATAACGGGGTACACTAAAACATCGGGCATCATCCGTGGCTCATAATGAACATACCTGCTAATTTTCACAAAGATCGGCCAAGTACTTTCTGAGATATTCCATAAAGAAGAAAACCCGTTACAGGCAGTTACAGCCGTTAGTAACGGCTATAACGGGGAAAACTAAAACACCAGGCATCATGCGTGACCCATAATGAACATACCTGCTAATTTTCACAAAGATCGGCCAAATACTTTTTAAGATATTTCATAAAAGAAGAAAAACCGTAACAGGCCGTTACAGCCGTTTGTAACGGCTATAGTTGTAAACTAAAACATCGGGCATCACGCTTGACCCCTAATGAACACATCAACAAAATTTTCAGAAAGATCGGGCCCTTTAGTTTTTGTCTGGAGCAAGTGGAACTCATTTTGGCGACGGACGGACGGACACACACACACACACACACACACACACACACGCGCACACACACACACACACACACACACACACACACACACACACACACACACACAGAGCATTTCTTCGTTTCGATTCTAAAGTACTCCCTGTTCTATAAGAACTGGGAGTACAAAAAGTAGGATTTTCACACACACACACACACACACACACACACACACACACACACACACATGCTCGCATCTGAGTCACTTAATGTTTTCATGAACTACTCTGCAGTCGACAAAAATCATCATGATTGGTACATGGTGTTTTCTGTTGGAGTTTAATACATTGCTTGAAGCCAAAAACCCTTTTTGAGAAATACATTTTCACACACGTCACAGACCTATTATCGTATTGTTTATCCGCAATTAGTGCATCTAAACAGCATCACACACAGGCAGAAGCTACTGCTAGATAATGTTGAAACCCGTACTGAAAACTGCTCAGAAACGGCGGCTCCACTGACGACCGAGTTTTAATGACAGGTCACGCTGTCCACCTTTAACCGCCTAATTTATTAATCACCAGCATCCATCCCCCTCCCCCTTCTTCCTGCTAGTTATCCCTTAATTCCTTCACTCAGCAACGCATCCGTTCCGAATTGATCACGAACGTATTTGGCATCGCTATTACTCGCTGAACAAAGTTTCGAGTTCGATTGCTTGGGAACTGTGGACCCGCGGTGAATTCATCATGCCGTTTTGGCTTTTAGCCCATCGGTCACAAAGGCAATATCGGAGCTCCAAGCAGGTTAACAACAGAACTACAAGAAGAAGAAGAAGAAGAAGAAGAAGAAGAAGAAGAGAAGAAGAAGAAGAAGAAGTGTGTGTCTGTTTGTGTGTGTTAAGAGAGAGAGAGAGAGAGAGAGAGAGAGAGAGAGAGAGAGAGAGAGAGAGAGAGAGAGAGAGAGAGGAAACAAACGAACGAATGAACAAAATGTTATTATTCATTGAGGAACGGAACCAGCACAAAGTCAGCGACTCTTTTCCTTCAGCCTTCAAACAAACAATAGATATCTGCCAATACATGAAAGGAAAACAAGGCACCTTGCGGAAAAGTAAATGGCACATTATCCTGTGTGTGTGTGTGTGTGTGTGTGTGTTGTGTGGTGTGTGTGTGTGTGTGTTGTGTGTTGTGTGTGTTGAGAGAGAGAGAGATAGAGGAGAGACAGACAGACAGCAGAGAAAGAAGAGAGACAGATCCCCCTTG
>JADBJO010008081.1:45000-50070 GCA_016801955.1 Conus betulinus | reverse complement strand
GTGTGGTGTGTTGTTGTCTGTGTGTGTGGTTTGGTTCTGTCTGTTTTTCTGTCTCTCTCTCTCCTCTCTCTTCTCTCTTCTCTCTCTTTCTCGCTCTCTCGCTCCTCCGCCACTTCCCTCCCTCCCTCCCTCCCTCCCCGAATCTCCTTCTCTCGTCTCCCTCGCTTCTTCTCTTCTCTCTTCTCTCTCTCTCTCTGTGCGGCCGTTACATCATCTGGCGGCTTGCTCTAGAATCACCCAGATTCCTCTCCACTTTCGTCCTCTGCTGCCATGCCATACACCGTAAGTTTCTGGTCTGCATGACTGATCACAGGTGCCAGAATCTCTCAGGATGCTGCCCCGCCAGACATAAAGGAGCTGTAGGAGAGGAGAGGTGAGAGGGGAAGGGAGATGAATGAGGGAGGTGAAAATGGCAGACGTGGGCATGAATATGAAGTGACCAGAATATACAGGATGATTATGTTCTTTGACCGTTGAACCGTGATCAGGGCTTGTTGTATGCCAGAGCTAATTAACGAGGAAGTCTGTGTATATTCTTCGCGCGCATACATTTGTGTGTGTGTGTGTGTGTGTGTGTGTGTGTGTGTGATGAAAAAAGCAGCTAACACTAGGTAGTGACAGTTAAAAATTTCAGTTTATTAGACCTTCCTCAAGGAAAACCAAGGACTGACAATTTCAGGCAAATCACAACACCTTGTTTATACACACCTCTGAGTGCTCCCTCACCCTGCATTCACTCATCTAAAAAACAGTAGTCACCAAAATGACTGACAGCGCCAGTTGAAAACTTTTGTGAGTAACATCATATTGCCTAAAAGAAAAAAAAAAAGAAAGAAAAGGGAGTTCCTTTTAGGACCCCTTCCTCTATCCGTTCTTTGATATTTTGTCACGCATCGTGTGTGTGGTGTGGTGGTGGGGGGAGGGGAGGAGGGGGTTGTTTGGCCACGGTCGCGTGTAGGGTGTAGGGCGCCCCACAGATGTATGCTCACATTTATGCTTAGAGAGAAAGAGAGAGAGAGAGAGAGAGAGAGAGAGAAAAATAAGAGGAGAGAGAGGAGAAAACAATAGAGAGAGAGGGGGAACAAGGAGAGGGAGAGAGAAGAACGAAACAATAAGAGAGAGAAACAGAGACAGAGACAGAGGCGAAACAGACAGATCGCATACAGACAGACAGAGACAGGAGATACAGAGAGAGAGGGGGGGGGGGGGGGGGGGGGGCACAGATGACACAGAGAGAGAGAGAGACGCACAGAAGACCATTTGGAAAGAAGAGGAGGAGAGAGAGAGAGAGAGAGAGAGAGAGAGAGAGAGAGAGAGAGAGAGATATATTCTGGTGGTGGGGTTTTTTTTTTTTTCATATGGATACCGATGATCTTTAATTCCCAGTGCTCTTCCTATTTACGTGGATTCTCCCCCCACCTTTCTCTCTCTCTCTCTCTTCCTCTCTCTCTCTCTCTCTCTATCTCTCCTCTGTCGTAGGTCCAGTCAGGGGCAGCAATAATAAGACTAGAAAGAAAATGGGGCTACTGCGCAGCTTTCATCGGAAGAGTGAGGGAATGACAACATTTAAGTAGGTACTGATTGCCATCAGACCTTTACACGAATTGTCCGTTGCCGGGGGTCAGTCACCGTCTGCTGCAGCAAACACGCTCTGATTTCTGTTGGAACTAGTAGATGAAGACAGCCAGAGGCTTGGAAAACAAAAGCAACGCAGAGCGACAGATCACTCCAACAGCACACAAACATAGACATACAGGCGCAGACATGGACTGACAGAGACAGACAGACAGACAGACACACACACACACCACACACCACACACACACACACACAACACACACACCACACACACACACGCACGCACGCACACACCGGGACACACACACACACACACACCCAACAAACACACAGGCATATGCATGCACATACATCTCTCTCTCTCTCCTCTCTCTCTCTCTCTCTCTCTCTCTCGATCTCTCTCTCTCTCTTCTCTCTCTCTCTCTCTCTGGCTGCCTCTCTGTGTTGTGTGTGTGTGTGTGTGTGTGTGTGTGTGTGTTATCATCATAAAATATTTCGATCAAATAATGAACACTAGAAGAATCTGGTTCTGGCGGGAGAAAAAAGTGTTTCCCTACACCAATCTAACATGATAAGCGCAGCATTCTTTCGCCAAGAAACCAAACACCGACAAAAGATCTATCATTTATATCACTTATAGATGCAGAATTGATATATTGGGCTGATACACCCATCTTTTGTAGCAGTTTAAAGGGGGTGGGTGGAAATTAATGGCCGCTTGTTTGTAAATAAGCAGCCACACTAAATATACACCAATGATGCTATTCCCAAATTCTTTCATTTTTTTTTACCATGTGTCTATAGATTCTGTTTTATTTTGGGGCTTGCTCTGTATCTAATTTCTAGTTGTGGCTGATGTTGTTAGTTTGTTGTTGTTGTTTGTTTCTATTTTCATGTTGAAAAAAAAAACAAACTGCTAAAATAAACGAGAAAAATTACTGTCCGTCATTCTACTGCCTTCTTCTCATAGTCAATATGGTTGTAATTGTTTGATTGTTTGTGGTGTGTGTGTGTGTGTGTGTGTTGTGTGTGTGTGTGTGTGTGTGTGTGTGTGTGTGCGCGCATGCGTGCATTTGTGCATGCGGTTGCACATATGCATACACATATGTACGCACATGCCCACGCACACATGCACAGAAGTGCGCAGGCACGCACATACATACACACACAGTAACACACACACACACACACACACACACACACACACACACACACACACACACACACACACACACACATTCCTTCCCCACGCCCCTGCTTATCAATCAAACTAATCTGGCTCCACTTTCGTTGTCTTTTTTGTGCTAAAAGTAAAAACAAAAAACAAAAAAAGAAAAAGGTACGTGGGGGCAGGCAACTCAAAACAACAAATGGCCATATTCTGCCCAAGTGAAAGCCCGTCCACAGCAAGAAGATGATGACTATATTTATCGGATTACAAGAGCATCACGTGCCACGTTATTCCCTAAAGCTGATCCAGTATCCGTCATGTCCTCCATCATCGTGCTATAAACAGTATGTTCCTCTGTCATTCAGAGAAGCGATCAGTCAGCCACGGGAAGATGGTGCAACACTTGAAGATTGAAAACACTACCGTCTTACATAGATCTCCATGAAAGTCGTGGTCCATTTTTCACGGGTCCAAGTTAAAAAAAAAAGGTTTTTTTAACCTTGGAGATACAACCTCCAGAATAAGAATCAGTCACTCAATCAATCAGTCAGTTTTCATTTCATTTTTTTACAGCTACTTATATCTCTGTGCCATGTCTTTCTCCTTTCCCTGTACATGTGTGGGGAGGTGGGGGGGAGGGGGGGGGGGAGGATACTGTGATGGGGTTTTCCTCCTTTCTTCTCCTGTTTAACCCACCTTTCAATACTATACTCTCTCTCTCTTCTCTCCCTCTCTCTCTCTCTCTCTCTCTCTCTCTCTCTCTCCCCCTCTCTCTCTTCTCTCTCAATCTCTTTTCTCTCTCTCCTCTTTCTCTCTTTCTCTCCCTCTCTCTCTCTCTCTCTATCTTCCTCTCTCTCTTCTCCCTATCCTCCTCTCTCCCCTCTCTCTCTCCCTCTCTCTCTCTCTCTCTCTCTTCTCTCTCTCTCTCTCTCTATTCTCTCTGTCATCCATACTTCACCCGTTATGATCAGCTGGCCCAGGCCTCATTCACCTCACATTTCCTTGCCTGCTTGCCTCCTAGTCAGGGTGGTGGCGCTGTCTGTAGGAGACACAATGGGGACTGTTGCAGACAGCTGGTGGTAGGTCAGACCTCACACCCACACCCATCTGTCCATCGTCGTCTTGCTAGCTTGGCTCCACGTTGCTGAAGAAAGGACTTTAGCCAGATCTCTCTCTCTCTCTATCTCTCTCTCTCTCTCTCTCTCTCTCTCTCTCTTCTCTCTCTCTCTCTCTCTCTCTCTCCTTCATCTTCCCTGTGAACCTGTAAAGAGATGGGAAACGTAAAGGAATGTGCCAAATCTCTCTTTTTGACGCTTAACATCTCTCCTCTCTCTCTCTCTCTCTCTCTCTCTCTCGAAGAAGAAGAAGAAGAAAGAAGACGAGAAAGAAGAAGAAGAAGAAGAAGAAGAAGAGGAAGAGCAAGAAGAAGAAGAAGAGGAAGAAAGAAGAAGAAGAAGAAGAAAGCCTTTAGCCAGATCTCTCTCTCTCTCTCTCTCTCTCCTCTCTATCTCTCTCTCTCTCTCTCTCTCTCTCTTTCATGTCTTATCTTACCGTGAGCCTGTAAAGAGATGAAAACGTAAAAGAATGTACCAAATCTCTCTTTTCGACGCTTACCATCTCTCCTCTCTGCTCTCTCTCTCTCTCTCTCTCTCTCTCTCTCTCTCTCTCTCTCTCCTTCTATGTAACAAGAAGAGAAGAAGAAGAAGAAGAAGAGGAAGAAGAAGAAAGAAGGAAGAAGAAGAAGAAGAAAGGCCTTTAGCCAGATCTCGCTCTCTCATCTCTCTCTTCTCTCTCTCGCTCTCTCTCTCAGCTTCTCTCTCGCTCTCCCTTTATTATCTTACCGTGAGCCTGTAAAGAGTTGAAAACGTAAAAGAATAGGTACAGGGAATCTTCTTCTGTTTAGACGCTTAAGATCTCTCTCTCTCTGTGACTCTCTCTCTCTCCTTCTATCTCTCTCTCTCTCTCTCTCTCTCTTCAGCTGCCCTAGTGAACTGTAAAATGAGATGGCAAGTAAAGGAAGTGCAAATCTCTTCTTTTTGACGTCTTAACAAGGAGCATCTCTCTCTCTCTCGAGAAGAAGAGAAGAAGAGAAGAAGAGAGAGAAGAAGAAGAAGAGGAAAAAAGAGGAAGAAGAAGACGGAGAGAAGAAAGGCTTTAGCCAGATCTCTCTCATCTCTCTCTCTCTCTATCTCCTCTCTCTCTCTTCTCTTTCATTTCCTTATCTTACCTTGTGAGCCTGTGTAAAAGAGAGATGAAAACGTAAAAGATGTACCAATCTCTCTTTTCGACGATTACCACTATCTATTCTCTCTCTCTCTCTC
>JADBJO010008081.1:27500-35000 GCA_016801955.1 Conus betulinus | reverse complement strand
CGCTTGGATAGCGGGAAAGAAAGTAAACTGCAAGCAGCGCTTACTGAACCTATCCAGCTTTATCTTGTAGGATTCAAATTATACAGCAAGCCCAGTAATGATGTCCAATGTTGGTTTCAGTTGAAACAATGCTGCGGCGAGAGTGACAGGAGGAAGAGGAGGAGGAGAAAAACCTGATGCAGTTTAAAATGTTCTTTTATTGTATCTAAAAGCGGTATGACAGTGGCTTCAGATAATTATGATGATGTGTCTGAAAAGCGCGACTAAAGAAAAAAAGAAAAAAAAAAACTACCAAAGAGCTTACACTCAATAAAACTGGAGGTGAAAAGGTCAAGAGCCCTATGTATAGTGGGGAAAAGCTGCTAGCAGCAATAGCATCAAAGAGCTTTTCATTGGCTGCTGTAGCCGTTACTGTGTAAGATCCTTCACCCCCCCTCCTCCCCCCCCCCCCCCCCCCTTAAGTTCAAATCTTTGCCAAGACCTTACTGTGATGACGAAGGGGTTGTTGGCCTGCGCTTATTTTCCCCCCACTATTAGATTGTTCGTCTTTGTATTCGTCTGACCTTATTCAAGTTTAAAAGGCTGTACGAGTCTTGAATAAAAGTTACTCTGTGTTAGGTTTTCTTATGGGAGCAAGACTTACCCTACTTGTTTATTGCTTATTGTTTACTGTTCCCTGCCTTGTTTTATTTTCAACTAAAAAAAAAAAAAAAAAAAGGCAACCAATGTTAGGTAGGTACTCAAGGTTTGACCAGCGCATTAGGCTAATGCGTAGGTCAGACATCTGCTAGGTCGTAGCCACGAGACCTTCTTCTTCAATTCTCTCATCTTATTTGTTAATTCCTTTATCCGCCAGCTTAAAATCATGCTTAGTTTGGTCTCAAAACTTGGCGGATGTGGTGTAGCGTATATGGACTAGTCCGCACGCAGTGACGCCTCCTTGAGGAAGCTGAAACTGAAAACTGTGTAAGCAACAAGGCGACGATAGGGACGGGCGACCTTGTGCCCTTGACGCAGTTTTCAGTGTGATGAACGCCAACACTTTCAGCGACAGAATATTGTGCTCTTCTTTTTTCTATTAAAACTAAAAGTAATTGAAAATGAAAGTAACTGAAAAAAAATTCGTTTTCTACCGTGTATTTGATGGACAAAGACCTCCGGATATTTCCTAGGAGTCTCGCCTTTCTCTCACTCACAGTCACTGGCTCCTTTTCTCTCTTGATAAGAAGGTCTGTTACAAACGAATTGAGCTTTAGATACAGATGATAACGTTGATGAATGTTCACAACAAACTCATTTGATACATGCCATGAAAGTCGACCTTGGAACAGTGTAGTGAACCATTACGAATGAAATGCACAACGTCAGTGTATTGACCATTTTGCTGAAATGGTAGACATACTTTGCGTCATGTTTGAAAATGCTGCAGCTGCTTTGTGCCAGCGGCTTGATTTTGGCTGCACAGCAGTCTAAGCGGCCAAGCAGCTGCCAGCAGCTTTTTGTGCTGTACACACACGCCAGGCCTGACGACTTTCGCTTCATTGGCTTTCAGACTTTTGTCCCGTTGACTTTCGTTCCTTGAACTTTTGCCCCCTGAAAATAAATAATGTTCATGGCATTTGAATCGCAAAGAGGGTAACAAGTCCTTTGACTTGTTATCATTACTTTTAGTGGGATAAGTTATCTTCCTCTTAATCAGAAAAATGTCTTCATATAATCATAAAAAGATCTCATGTTTCCTTGCATAGGGATTCATCGCAAGTTTATGAATATGCACCCACTTAAACCTGCTTGTGCAGTATTACTGGGAAAAGGATGGAAACTAAATTGTGTGCAAGAAGCATTTAAGAACTCACCAGCAGACAGAATGATGAACATCAGAATTTACAATTTTAACATTGCCCAGAATTTGGGACTATGTTGCAAAATAAAGTCCACCCAACTAAAGTCATTTCATGTTCATTTCACGTTGTTTATAGCCAAGCTAACCACAGAGGGAAAGGTGAGAGGACAGCGGAGAGGGCGGAATGGGGGCAGTGAGATGAGTATATCAGGGCTCCTACTATGTCAAAAACATATTTCATATATAGGATTGGAAGTCCACTCTTCCAGTTGACATTAGGTTTAGTCCACATCCTCCAAACGTTACATGATGAATGGAGGGATAATCATATCAGGAAAAATGAGATCAGCCAGGGACATAGGAGGTAATCTGTCAGGAACCTGTGGAATTAAGAACGTAATGTCTGACAGCGAGCTCAATGCTCTTACAAGCCGCTACATGTCTGCAGTGTGATAGTTCGACATCGATGGAGACAGCTAACAATTCACCCTGTCTTTTCCACCTGGCCAGGTAGCAGCTCTGTGAGTAGGAGAATGAATCAGGGCCAGTGACTTACTGAGTTAATAGAGGGAGGGTGAGGGGAGGGCAGAGAGAGGAAGCAGAAAGGAGCGAGTGTAGGATGGCGTACACAACCAAGAAGGAGGGAAAAGAAAAACAATAAAAGAAGGGGTGGGATGGGAGAGGAGGTGGGGAGAATTGAAGCATACAATATCGGAGGGGCTATTTTCATCCTGGTTATATATAGATGAATCTGTACAAGTTTGCATTAAAGAAAATGTCTTGTGACAATGTACAGAAAACAAAATCCAAAGATTTTTCAATTTTCTATATCTCATGTTCTGTGGACAAGTCTGTAATTCTGCTCGCAAGAAAGTATCCCAAAGCAGAACTTTTTTTTTGTCTTTTTTTTTCTTTTTTTTTTTTTTGTGTTGTTGTTTTTCACATCACCGTTTCTCTTTGTCCCCCTCTTCCACATTGAGAAACAATGCATGAGGAGGACATTACCTCTTTTTTCCTCCACCTCGCTGGCTTCACCACTGTCCCTTCCCCCCCCCCCCCCCCCCCCCTAATAAATGGGAAAAAGACAAAAAAAAAAAAAAAAAAACAGTAAAACTACTCTGCTTGATGGAGAGGATGTGACGGAAAAAAAGAGGCCGGAAATCTATAGACTCACAGAGAACAATACCGAGTGTATTCCCCCTGGGAGGGTGGACGCACTGCACCGGGTGGACCATCGATAGTGTTTAGATTGCACTTAACATTTCAACATTCACCGTATGGGAGACCAGTGCTTCACGGCTAAGGCACACCACTTCGGAAGTCCGAGGGTCGTGATACTATCAATGACGCCTTCAGTCTGGGTTTTCATACACAACACACTTCAGCTAATTGTAGTTGTCCAAGAAAATGGATGGATGCTGTAAGCCTCTGGCAATCTAGTAATGGCATCACTTAGAAATGGGATGACGGTAAGATTTCTTACAAAATGCCATGTGAACAGTGTTTATTTGTTTGGGTTTTTTTTTGTAATTTCTTACCTACCTCCACCTCCCCATTTCACCTCTACTCCCCAATCCCCCAGAACCTGAATCAGATGTTTAAGAATGTTATTTCTTTTTTCTGTTACATGTGCCTTTATGTTGACAAGCAGATAGACAAATAATTCCATATAGTATTATTTCTGCATGCTGTGCTCTTAATGCAACACTGACAAAGGAACACAAAGCACACACACACACACACACACACACACACACACACACACACACACGCACACACACACACACACACACACACACACTGACTGACTGAAACCAATTTATAATAAAATTTTTAAAGTGCTCAACCCCTTGGGAGCAACATCTATTAAATAGTATGCTAAAAGGAAGTTTTAAAATCATCAACAGATCTGTTTCGAGCGCTGGCTCTCCTCAGGATGGTGTTGGGTCGCCTACTGCCGGTGTTATATGGCCTAATGTCACTGTTTGCACGTGCGGATTGGCTGCACGTGTTGTTCGGTTTTTCAGGTTGTTTACAGTTCAGGGTGCGTTTGCTGACAACGATTTCCATTTGTGCCTGCAGTTGTTTACTATTTCTACTTTAGTATTTAGGGTTGCTAAGTATGGTTTGCATAGTATTAACCATTTTTCTGTTGAACATAGGTTGCATCTTTTTGAAATGTTATTGTATGGTGATGCCTTTTAAAAAGGGCATCACCATACAATAACATTTCAAAAAGATGCAACCTATGTTCAACAGAAAAATGGTTAATACTATGCAAACCATACTTAGCAACCCTAAATACTAAAGTAGAAATAGTAAACAACTGCAGGCACAAATGGAAATCGTTGTCAGCAAACGCACCCTGAACTGTAAAAACAACCTGAAAAAAAACCGAACAACACGTGCAGCCAATCCGCACGTGCAAACAGTGACATTAGGCCATATAACACCGGCAGTAGGCGACCCAACACCATCCTGGGGAGAGCCAGCGCTCGAAACAGATCTGTTGATGATTTTAAAACTTCCTTTTACCATACTATTTTAATTAATTAATATATATATATATATATATATATATATATATACATACACACACACGCATGCACACGCACGCACGCGCGCGCGCACGCGCGCACACACACACACACACACACACACACACACACACACACACATACACACACACACACGCACACACACACGAATAGATAGACGAATACATAAATAGATAAATAAATAGATAAACGAATAAATAAATAAATAAATAAATAAATAAAAATAACAAAACGTTACTGATGACATGGCAGTTTAGAAAGAATTGGATAGTCTACTACATACGTTGTAAAACTTTGGTTTTAAACAGTTCTGAAGTGTGTTTTGCAGAGCACCAATGAGCCATTGTTGCCTTTTAAATGAATACAGACATAACCTGCAGGTTTCGTGCAACTACAGCCATAAGACTTATTCAAAACACATGTTTAACATTAACCGTGTGAGTTTGTGTCCTTGACAGATCTGAGATAACTGACTGACTTTAGTCGCAGTTTGCCCATTTAAAGTTTATCTCTGTGCCCCTGAAAGTCAACACAATTGACACCCTCAAGAATAGAAGTTTACTGTTTTGTGTTCTACTTGAGGACCCTATAGGAAAGCAAGGCCATTTGGGGTGTTTCCCTGAAAAAAAAGCGCTGACAATGACAATGATAATGATAACAACAATAGCAACAGCAACAGTAATACTATGAGAAGAAGAAGAAGAAGAAGAAGAAGAAGAAGAAGAAGAAGAAGAAGAAGAAGAAGAAGAAGAAGAAGAATATAATAATGATAATAATGACATCAATAATGAAACTAGCAATAATAATTATAATCATGAGGAGGAGGAGGAGGAGGAGGAGGATAATCAGAAGAAGAAGAAAAATGTTGCAATTAAGAATAAGAACACTATTACAGGTAACGATGATGGTGATGATCATCGTCATCATCATCATCATGATCATTATGACAATGACGATCATGATGCCACCACTACCACCTCTACCACTGCTGCTGTTGCTACTTTTGCTGCTGCCACTGCTGATAATGATAATGATGATGATATTGATGGCGACGACGACGACGACGACGATGACGATGATGATTATGATGATGATGATGATGATGATGATGATGATGATGATGACAACAATGGACATAATAGTAAGTATAATTATAATAATCATGTTTATAACAGTAATAATAATGATGATGATGATGAAGTTGATGATGATGATGATGATGATGATGATGATGATGATGAAAATGATAATAGTAATAATAGTACTGATAATAATAGTAATGATGATGATGATGATGATGATGATGATGATGATGATGATAATAACAATAATAACAATAACGATCATAGTAATAATTACAGTGATAGTTACAATAAGAAGAAGGAGAAAAAGAAGATTGATTGATTGATTGATCTTTAATATGCAAGGATGAAGATTTTAGGCCAAAGCCTAGTCTTACAATCTGTCCTTGTCATGCATACATTATTTCAACACATATCATTCATACTGACAATTCAACATACCAACATTGTAATCTAATTCTACAATGGAAACAAACCATTCATGAAAGTACTAATGAGATGGGGGATGGTGAAACAGAAGGAAACTTACAAACAAACAAACATAGCTACACAGTGAGAGGTCAGAGGAGGGTCAAGAAGAGAGAATGGTAGGTAGGGGGAGGAGAAAAGGGGGTAGTAGACAGAGTGGGAGTGGGGATGAGCGATTTTAACGGAGTGGGCTATATGTTTAGACGATGTATTCAAAGTATGGTTCACAGAAAAACTTTGCGAATGGGCGCTAATCATTTAATTGAATGATTAAATTACTGAGACATAAAATGTTTATGCAAATCTTTCTTGAGTATTTGTATTTTGTAGATTCGGTGGAAGTGAGTTCCAGACATATGGTCCAGAGTAAGCTAGGCTTGTTTTGTATAGATCAATGTGTGGGTAAGGAAGAAGGAATTTCGTCGAGCCAGAAAAGTTGTTCGATCTTGTAGAAAGGGCATTGATATAACATGGCATAGTATCTGTCAAGATTGTAAACATAAACGATGTCTTGTTGAATTCCACTTGCTTACTCAGAGGAAGTATGTTCAGCGCTTTTAGTTTTTCGCCTGTTGTTAGAGAGATACAGCTGGATGGAGTAGTTTTTGCTGCACGTCTATGGACAGAATTCAGCCTTTTTGTGGACATCACTACTCCCGTCCCTACACTGTTGAAGCGTAATTGAAACGTGACATTATGTGTGCATTGAAGAAAAGTTTAAGCACATTACTGTTGACGTAGCGCTTTAAATTGAGATAACAGGAAAAGGTGTTTTGAGACTACCTTGCATACGTTATTGAGATGAGATTGCCATTTTAAATCTTTATCTATCGTTACCCCTAAAACACTATGCTCATCTACCTGCTCGATAGAGGTGCCATTCAACTGAAGTTTTAGGCAAAGAGGAGTCAGTTGGTGTTTTTGGCGGGTAGCCTTGATCATAGATTTGGTTTTGGCTGGGTGTATGACCATTGAGTTTGAATGACACCAGTCTGACACGTCGTTTAGATTTTCCTTGAGAGAAGTTTCTATTGTCTGTAGATTACAAGCATTCGTTTGGAGTGATGAGACATCAGCAAATAAATCTGTCGTGACCTTTTCATCTGACACGGACAATGGTAAATCATTGATGAAGATGCAGAATGGGAGGGGGCCTAATACTGAGGCCTGTGGGACTCCATGTCTGACAAAGTCTGAAGCGGAGGTTTTGCCATAAAGCACCACATACTGAGTCCTATTGTTCAAGTATGATTGGAATAATGTGACTGTCGGGGTGTGGTTCAAGTAGGCAGATAGTTTCTTTAGAAGAAATGGAATGACCAACAAGATCAAACGCCTTTTTGAAGTCAAGAAAGACAACCCCCTGTCATCTGTGATTGGTTCATATTCGAAAGTCATGAGTCCACACATTCGTGATAATGCTGTGTGGCAGGAGTGATTGGATCGGAATCCAGATTGGAGTGGGTGAAACCGTTTGTTTTTCTCCATAAACTGAGATACGTGTGTGTGTGTGTGTGTGTGTGTGTGTGTGTGTGTGTGTGTGTGTGTG
>JADBJO010008081.1:5000-20000 GCA_016801955.1 Conus betulinus | reverse complement strand
TGTGTGTGTGTGTGTGTGTGTGTGTGTGTGTGTGTGTGTGATGAGAAACTCTAAGTAAGAATTAAACTGTAAAAAAAAAAAAAAAAAAAAAAAAAAAAAAAAAAAAAAAAAAAAAGAAAAAAAAAGAAGACATCAAAAGTAAAAAACAACTGTACAAAATAAGATCATGAAACAGCAATTACAGGATTGAGCCAACTGGGCTTAACGTAAGAATTCGTACAAAATTTAAAAGAGACATGGGTATCCTGGAATGCACTTTGAAGCATCCTTCTAAATTCTGACAAATCGGAATCAAAGTAGGGGCAAAAGTATAGAACGTGTGTTGTTGTACAATTATCAAGGGCGCCGCAAGCACATCGAATATCTTGACATATTTTGTTCTGAATGCATTTATTTTCAACCGAAATAATAAGGAGAGAAGTTGTTTTACTGTGTCTTGTATATAATCCTATGTTTGTATTACGGTTTACTGGATTTACTGAGGTAGCCCTTTTTAAAAGATTACTTGCTCGAGAGTTCGTACAACAAAGTATAGAAGAGTCGGGTTTGTGTATTCGGGGGAAGAACACTTTCTTTGTAGTATTCCTCAAATTTTTCAAAAGAGGCTCTTTGTAAAAGAGAATATCCTTCGTGTAAGCTCAAGGGAATATGAATAGTAGCCGTATTGTCAGAATTGTTTGCACCTGCTCGAGCAATCCTGTCAGCCCATTCATTTCCGGATATGAAGCAATGGGAAGGAACCCAACAAAAATTAACTGTTATACCTCTTGACATGAGGTTGTGAATAAGTACTTTAATTTCAGATATGATTTCAGCACGATTTCTTGACTTTGTAGATTCTAAAGCTTGAAGAACTGACTTGGAATCTACACAGAAGAGAATACCATAAAAGTCAAATGATAAATCGTTTATGTACTTTACGGCCATTAATATTGCTATTAGTTCGGCTGTAAAAAATAGACAGATTTGCCCCAAGATGAAAGGACTTTTCAATTTTTAAAAATGGAATGACAAAGCCACAACCAGCATTATTGTTTAATAGAGACCCATCAGTATAGATTACGAAGTGACGATAACAATCATTGATATGTGATTTTGCTTCGCAAGCTAGAATATTAATGTTATCTGTTTTAGATATAGTAGTATAGTTATAATCAAACGTCTGTTCACTTTGAGTGATATTAGATGTGTGTTTGTGTGTGTGTGTGTGTGTGTGTGTGTGTGTGTGTGTGTGTGTGTGTGTGTGTGTGTGTGTGTGTGTGTGTGTGTGTGTCATTCATTTAACGTCTTTCCACTAATCGTGATATTAGACGAGTGTGTGTGTGTGTCTCTGTGTCTGTGTGTGTCTCTGTGTGTCTACACGTGCAGTTATTTAGTCTCTCTCTCTCTCTCTCTCTCTCTCTCTCGCTCGCTCGCTCGCTCGCTCGCTCGCTCTCTCTCTCTCTCTCTCTGGATCTGGATGGGGATGGCAGAGAGAGAGAGAGAGAGAGAGAGGGAGGAGGAGAGAGAGAGAGGGAGAGAGAGAGAGAGAGAGAGAGAGAGGAGAGGGAGAGAGAGAGAGGAAGAACAACAATAACAACAATGGTAACCACAGGAAAATAAGAATGCAATATCAGCAGAAGGAAGAGCTGAACGACATTAATAGCACCCACGTAACACAACAGCAAGCATTAATATCATTAACACCACAGACAGTACTACGAACAACGAGTACAACGTGATTTCATAATAAACGCAGTTAACCGAAGCATGACATCAAGAAGATAGGAGAAGGGGGAATGTGTGTGTGTGTGTGTGTGTGTGTGTGTGTGTGTGTGTGTGTGTGTGTGTGTGTGTGTGTGAGGGGGGGGGGGTGTAACGGGTGGGGAGGGGGGGGGGTGCGCGGCGGTGGATATGAGGAGGAAAAGGGGAGGGAACTGCGACAAGGGAGAAGGAGTGGGTCATATACCCATTGACTTGTCTTTGGCTCTCTCTTCAGATTACAGGCGTTGATAACATTTACCCTATGACGTCGTTGCAGCGCTCCTGACAAGTCTTTTCAATCAAATCCCACGTGACATCCTGCGTGACCCAGGACAAAACCGACCTCCATGACATAACTACACAAACCCTCCATGCCCCATCCCACCATCCATCGTTTATGTCCTTTTTTTTACTTTCCCAAAGTGGTTGCCCCTGTACGAAAACTTGCCCGCAGCATGCACTGCAACTAAGAAAAAAAAAGTTATAATTAATCGTCCAATGGAAAAGAAAAGGATAGGTTGAAAACAGTGGAATGTTTTGATCAAACACACTGACGTTCAGCCTATAAAAAACAACATGATATAGAATGCGTCTGAGATTTATTGGATTATGAACAATTATGAACATGTGTGAGAAAGCAAATGAGTTGTTTAATCTTTCTTTGTGATTTTCGTCTCTGTATCAGAATAGAGTATGTGTCTGGGCTTCACAATTCCTTAAATCTGTTACCTGTCTCGTGATTGGTGTCAAATGATAGGGCTGGCTGATTTTTGTTGCTTTTCGTTTGTTTTGAGTTGTTTATGTCTGTATCAGTTTTGGGGGGTGGAAAAAGAAGATGAAGGTTGAGATGGTTGAAAAGGTTGTCAGATCATATATTTACAACAACAAAAAATGTTTGTGGTGCTATAGTTTGGCCATGGTAGTTTTATTAAGACCTGCGTTCAAGGTGCCAGTTGGGTTTTAAAAGCTTCCTCTCTCTTCTTCTGCCCTCTCTCTCTCTCTCTTTCTCTCTCTCTCTCTCTCTCTCTCTCTCTCTCTCTCTCTCTCTCTCTCTCTCTCTCTCTCTCTCTCTTCTCTCTCCCGACTGCCAAATTACATCAGTATTATTTCATATTTAAAACACACACACACACACACACACACACACACACACACACGTGCGGGCGCGCGCGCGCACACACACACACACACACACACACACACACACACACACACACACACACGTCCCCCACACACAACACACACACACACACACACACACACACACACACACACACACACACACATACACATGCGTGCGCACGTACACAGGCATATACACATACACCCTCTCTCTCTCTCTCTCTCTCTCTCTCTCTCTCTCTCTCTCTCTGGGGTCAAAGGTGATCTTTGGGAGTGACGGTTGTGTGCTGGTGAGCTCCGTGTTCTTTTGTCAAATTAAGTATCTTGTAGTCTTTCTTCAAGTTAGAAATCTTGTGTGCTGATAGATCGTGCATGATGCCTTTTTTGCCTCTCCTTAAATGTTTAGAGCGGTGTGTGGAGGATTCCTTCCAGAGTATATCATTTTTATGTTCAAACGGGCAAGATTCAGTGGCGCCATGTTTGTGAAAGTGTTGACCCTACGAAACAGGAGTGACGGTGGTGTGACAGGTGTGCTCCTCTTTCTTTTGTACATGGGCAGTTTGGTTCATCAGTGTGGTGACATTGAGTTGAATCCGGACCCTCCTAAACTAGATAATCTGAGACAAACAAGGATGACGAGTGGTGGTCAACGAAGACAAAGTACAGAACAAAAACAACAGGTAAGAAACTGACTGTCGGAGATCCTTCACTTAATGATATTGTTTCAATGTTAGACTTGAACACAAAATTTGACGACAAATTTGAGGACATGAAAAAGGATTTGGCAGAAGAACAGAAAGCGTCATATTCCGATTTAAAGCAAGAACTTCGCGACATAAAGAATGCTACTGACAATCTAAAAACAGAAAACGATCTTTTAAAAGAAGAAAACGAGACCTTAAAGCAGAAGATAGACAATCTGGAGAAAAAGACAGACGATTCAGAGGGTCGTTCAAAAAGGAATAACTTGATTGTCTATGGTATTCCTAGGAGAGAAAAAAAAAAACCTGGCAAAACTGTGAGGATCTGATCACCGACATGGTAACGGACAAATTAGAATTATCAGATACAATTTATTTCGATAGGGTACATAGATTGCACGCAAGTGATAAATCGCCAATTGTTGCAAGATGTACATTCTACAAGGATAAAGATCAAAGTTCTCAAAGAAACGCGAAAATTAAAAGGATCTGATATTTTCATCGGCGGAGAGTCAGAGAAACAAGGAGGAAAAACTAACTACCCTTTTCTTAAGTCAGTCAGAGAGCAAGGTAAGAGACCCACCATGGTTTTCGATCACGTAGTAATTGAAGGAAAAAAAATATGTACTGGACACTGATGAGAGAGACTGAAATTGTCCACCTAGGATTTCGGCCGGCCCCGTGTAACCAGCGCAATATTTAACCTAGCAGGTCATTTTACAGCTTGTTCAGGGACTGGAAATAGGCCAACCAGCCAACCTGTTTTGTGTGACAGTGAAGTGGGTCGTGCGGAGGGGAAGGGTGGGGTGTGTGCTGATCTTGCCGGTGACAGTCCAGCTTGTGTGTTGTCAAATGAGCACGTGAGACACGCAGCAGAGAGTAAAACCATTTCATCTCGTGGCCAGCATGTCACTTTATTCTCCGTGTTTATGACACAAGCGTGTGACGCTCATGACACGATTTGCATGAATGAGAAAGCGGGTGTGATTGATTGTAAAGATGAAGGTTTTGAAAATGATGTAAATGGTGTCAAAAGAAAGCACAGATTCTCTTTTTGTTCAACCATTGCTTCTAATGCATGTAAGCATGATTGGATGAAGGATGACTATTTGGTGACAAAGGAAGATTATGGGAAATGCTCCGTTGATGACGATGTTATGTATATGCCTGTAGATAATATATCCAAAACTGCATATGAGAAAGATGTTATGAGGGCATTGGATATTGTAGGCAGAGGAGAGTGCGCTGAAGATAGGATAATGGAGAGGCTAGGGTGCAATGATAACATGATAAGGAAAGGAAATTGGAATAGAGAGGATAAGGCATGGGGAGAGAGTGGGAGTAGGAGTGACATGACAAGGGAAGGGAGAGGGAGTAATGACTATTTGACATGTGAAATTGAAGAAGAGGATAACAATAATCAACTGGATGGGAATGGAGCTGATATGGATGATACGTTTAGTTCTGCGAATTCTGTAAATATGGGTACATGTTTGGATGAAAATGTCTTTTCTTCATTGGAATGTGTGTGGACTGCTTTCAAAACTTGAGGATGCGCATTTTGTTGAGTTCATTTCTTCATTCGATTTCGTACGTCATGTAGAAAACTTTTCTTGAAAAGTTTGAGTCTAGTTTGTTTTAAAGAGCATGCGCTATTTGTAAAACCAGCTGTTAAGCTGGCACGACATGGGAGGTGTTCTGGAGGCATTGTCTGCTTTGTACGTAAACCTCTAGTTCCCCACATACGATATATTGATGATGATAGTGATTTTTGTATGTATTTGTATTAGATAAAGAATTCTTTCAGTTTGATAAAAAACATTCTGGTTTTTTTTTTTGCACATATGTACCTCCTGAACATTCACCATATTATTCTGCATACGATTGTGATAATGGTATTAGTATACTTGAAGAAAGTCTTGTTGACAAGATGTTTTTGTTTGATGATGCTCATGTAATACTGTGTGGTGATTTGAATGTAAGGACTTCCGATTGTTCCCCTGATTACTTTGATGAAAACAGATTGCATGTCAATTATACAAAACATTGTATAGACCAGAAGAAAAGAATGCCCCATGATAGAGTAATGAATTCTTACGGTAAAAAATTGCTGGACCTCAGTACGGGCTTTGGGACTATGTATTTTAAATGGTTTATGTCATGGTGATGAAAATGGTCCGTATACATATATTGCCGATGAAGGGTGCAGTGTGAATGATTATTTCTTAACTTCCACATCTTTCTTTGATAGTGCGTGTGAGTTTATGACTCTAAGTGTCCTTGACAGATTAGAATCAGATCACCTGCCTCTTTTGTTGTGCTTTGATAACCAAACACGTATCACTTCCATCAGGAATTTTGTGAATAAGAGTGAAGACATGTTCATTGATAAATATAAATCGATTTCATCATATGCGCAGACATTTTTTGACTCAACGAACTCGAATAAAGCACAAAAAAAAGAGAGAAGTTGCCACAAAACTTAATCAATGTTGATGTTAACATAGTAATAGATAGTTTTAACCAGATTGTTAAAGATCAGGCAGGACATACGAGGAAACGGATACCGATACATAAACAGTCAAGGAAAGGATGGTTTGACCACGAATGCAAATCAAACAAACGAAAAGTGAAAAGACTTCATAGATTGTTTAAGCGTTCACTGGATAAAAATGACCGAATTAGATTTTGTATAGCTAGAAGAGAATACAAAAACATGATTATGAGGAAGAAAGAGGAGGAACGAAATGAATCAATGTTCAAGGAACTGCTTCATTCTGTTAAATGCCAGAAGACATTTTTGGAAACGGGTAAGAAATTCTCACCTAAAAAATCACAACCACAAAATAACATATCCATTGATCAGTGGTTTTGTCATTTTAAGATATTATTAGATAGAGAAACACATGATTTTCCAGATGATGATTCAGTAGAGGACGGAGATGAGGTATATGACTCCAATATCTAGGGACGAGGTAACGATAGCAGCTAGAAAGCTGAAGAATGGTAAATCGGCTGGACCTGATGATTTAATTGGAGAGTTCTTTAAAAACGCAGGAGAGCCAGTGTTAATGTTTTTAGTGAAATTATATAACCATTTATTCAATAATGGAATCTATCCAGATGACTGGACTGAGTCAACTATTATACCACTTTCTTAAGAAAGGTGAAGTCAATAACATGAACAACTACAGAGGTATATCATTGTGTAATATAAGTAGTAAGTTATATAGCTCAATAATCAACAGCAGATTACAAGAGTGGGTAAATTTAAATAACATAACTGGGGAACATCAAGCAGGGTTTAAGAAGGACGACTGCACGATATATCCATATATTTACTTTGCCAGCTGCCATTCAGAAACAGTTTGCAAAGAATCAAAAGTTGTATGTTGCATTTGTAGATTTTGAGAAAGCTTTCAACTCCATTTCTAGAAATTTGCTATGGCCTGTGTTGCTAAAAAAAATAGAGTCAGTGGTAAATTATATAGATGCATTAAAAGTATGTATAGAGATGTAAAGGCTAAGATAAGAAGTGGGGGTAAATTATCAGATGTTGTGAATTGCACAAGGGGAGGTAAAGCAAGGTGATGTTTGTAGCCCGATTCTCTTTTTCGTTGTTCGTCAACGAACTTGCACTAGAAATTATAGAAAATGGCAAACATGGTGTGTCCTTTGATTTGATAGAATTGTTCATATTACTTTTTGCAGATGATATTATCTTGTTGTTGGTCTACAAAGGCAGTTGAATAGTTTGTATGCAGCTGCAATGAGACTAGAGCTAAAAGTGACTATGGAGAAAACAAATATCATTGTTTTTCACAAGGGTGGGTATCTGGCTAGGCATGATCATTGGATTATGGAAATGAGCCAATAAAAGTAGTAAACGTATATAAGTAACTGGGTATATTCTTTTCAACCAGGCCGAGTTTACCCATGCATGTAGAGATATAGTTAACAGGGCAAAAAGAACTGTTCTAATTATACTTAAGGTAATGTATAAGCTTGACTGTAGTTCGTTCAATATATTTAAAAGGTTATTGATTCACAAGTTCAATCAATTTTACAATATGGGGCTGAAATATGTACGTTCGTCGAAGCAGTAATGTTATCAAAAAGCTGCATTTGTTTGCCATGAAAACGCTTTTTGAACGTCGACAGTCGTACTCCTAATGATTTGGTATATGGAGAAATAGGGAGATATCCTATCTATTTAAACTCATACGTTTAAATGTATCAGTTACTGGCTAAAACTGACAAGGATGGAAAATTACAAGTTACCATTTAAAGTGTATAAAGTGTTATATGATCTTGATATTAATGGAAAGAAGACGTGGGCCACAAATGTTCGTAAGCGCCTATATTCCTATGGTTTTGCTTTTGTATGGGATAACCAAGGTGTCAGAAGTATTGCAGCCTTTATTTAATGCTTTAAACAAAGGATCATCGACTGTAGGTGGCAAGACTGGCATAGTCACGTGCACACCAGCGACCGATTTGCTGAATATAGGGCATTTAAGACAACAAGTCTTGTGGAACCGTGTTGAAATTGTTATGAATAGAGATATGTTAAAAGTGCCTTAACAAAACTAAGATTTGGTGTGTCAGATATAGCCAGCCACCGATTTAGATACAATGGAAAAGCAGATGAAGTTATGTGTCGCCTGTGTCATGTTTTCTAAGGAAGATGCCATTCACATTATTCTGTGTTGCCCTGTTCTTCATGATTTGAGGATAAGATATATTCAGCCCAAGTATTATAATGACCCATGTCAGTTTAGGTTTAATCTACTTATGGCATGTAGAATTGAGTGTGTGTATTATCTAATGTAGCACTATTCACTTATAAAGCTTTAAAACGTTTGTGTACTGCTTCAACATAAAAAAGTACTATTGATAGACCACATACCAATGACTTTTTTTTCTTTGTTTTGCTTTGTTATGATTTACTTTATTTTTGTCTAGTGCATGACAAATGTTTTACGACCAGTGTCTAAATTCCATGTTATGTATGTATATGTGTGCGTGTGAGATTATATGAGTCGGTGAACGACCATCCCCTTCAGTAGGGGCCTAGGCCTAAATCTGAATAAACATTCGCATTCGCATTCGCATTCGCATTCTCTCTCTCTCTCTCTCTCTCTCTCTCTCTCTCTCTCTCTCACACACACACACACACACACACACACACACACACACACACACACACATACACACCACTACCATCATACCCACCACCACCACTATTGCCATCGCCACCAACGACACGAAAATCAATATTTGAAGTTTGCAAACAAATCATAACGATGTGATTGTATGAAAATGGACAATGCTCTTCGTCATGTGTTACAGCATCTGTCTCCTGGCGACCGTCCCCCTTCAGCTGCAGCTGACTGTCCACCGACTGTACTGGGCATCACAGAGGCTGGCAGTGTGGGCGCCTCCTTTGCTTCTTTTCCTGGAAAAGCTG
Source organism: Conus betulinus (assembly GCA_016801955.1). Taxonomy (NCBI): domain Eukaryota; kingdom Metazoa; phylum Mollusca; class Gastropoda; order Neogastropoda; family Conidae; genus Conus; species Conus betulinus. The sequence continues at coordinate 10,964 of JADBJO010008081.1, read as the reverse complement.
TAGAGGTCAGTGTACCTAAAGTGTCTGCTTAGCCAGTTGCACAGGCTTTCTATACTTCTCCCTTTCCCACTTTCTGTGTCTTTGTGTCTACCTTTTCCTTTCACATCTTAGCTTCTTAGTAAGACCGCCAAAGCGATCACGAACTTCTGTAAATTATGCTCGTGTCATTTCCCTGTGAAGAGAATAGAGTGCGTCGGGATTTCTAAAACACGTGAAAGCCTATGTTTCCGTTGGGTAATTGGCCTCGTTGTTAGTTTTATTCCTCTCTCTCTCTCTCTCTCTCTCTCTCTCTCTCTCTCTCTCTCTCTCTCTCTCTCTCTCTTTCTAATTAAGCAAAAGGGACTGAAGTCAGATTTCTATCAAAAGTGACAATGTCAGAAAGACAGGATGGTGCTTACCAAGTTATTTGTCAAAAGATGGTACGACCACTCACGACCACTTTTCCTTTGTCTTCTTTCTTTCTTTCTTTCTTTCTTTCTATTTTCGTTCTCTCTCTGTGTGTGTGTGTGTGTGTGTGTGTGTGTGTGTGTGTGTGTGTGTGTGTGTGTGTGTGTGTGTGCGTGCGTGCGTGCATGCGTGCGTGTGTATGTGTGTGTGTGTTTGTGTGTGTGTGTGTGTTTGTGTGTGTGTGTGTGTGTGTGTGTGTGTGTCTGTCTGTCTGCCTGTCTGTCTGTCTCTATTTGTCTGTGTGTCCGTGTGTCTGTGTCTGCGTGTCTGTATGTATGTCTGCGCGTGTGTTAGTGCGCCTGTGAGCACACACGCACGCACGCGCGCGCGCACGTGTAAATTTATGTGTATGTGCCTGCCTCTGAATGGGTGTGCGCGTGCGTGCGTGTGCTTATGTGTGTGTGCTTTGTGTGTGTGTGTGTGTGTGTATGTATGTGTGTGTGTGTGTGCGTGTGCGTGTGTGTGTGTGTGTGTGGTGTGTGTGTGGTGTGTGTTTATTTTGATGTGTGTGTCTCCGTTCTTCTGTCTGTCTTTTTGTCTTTTTGTCTTTTTGTCTGTCTGTCTGTCTGTCTGTCTGTCTGTCTCTCTCTCTCTCTCTCTCTCTCTCTCTCTCTCTCTCTCTCTCTCTCTCTCTCTCTCTCTCTCTCTCTGCTTCATGCTTTCTAATTAGGCACTGAGAGGATTAAAGCCAGATTTCTACCAAAATGACAGGATGTCAGAAAGAGTTGAAGTTATTTCCAGGAGATGCTGTGGCCACTGACATTTTTGTTCACCTTTCTTTCGTGTGTGTGTGTGTGTGTGTGTGTGTGTGTGTGTGTGTGTGTGTGTGTGTGTGTGTGTGCGTGTGTCTGTGTGTATGTCTGCGCGTGTGTGTCAGTGCGTGTGTGTGTGTGTGTTGTGTGTGTGTGTGTGTGTGTGTGTGTGTGTGTGTGTGTGTGTGTGTGTGTGTGTGCGCGCGCGTGTGTGTGCGTGGCGTATGTGTGCGTATGTGTGCGTGTGTGTGCGCGTGTGTGTGTGCGCGCGCATGCATGTATGCATACGCCTGTGTGTGCTTGTGTATGAGCGTGTGTGTGTGAGTGTGTGTGTGTGTGTGTGTGTGTGTGTGTGTGTGTGTGTGTGTGTGTGGTGTGTGTGTGTGTGTGCGCGCACGCCCGCACGCGCATGCATGTATGCATACACCAGTGTGTGCTTGTGTATGAGCGTGTGTATGTGTGTGTGCACGTGCGCGTCAGTGTGTGTGCGAGTGTGTGTGTGTGTGTGTGTGTGTGTGTGTGTGTGTGTGTGTGTGTGTGTGTGTGTGTGTGTGTGTGTGTGTGTGTGTGTGTGTGTGTGTGTGTGTAGGAGGAGTGTCTCAGGCTCCCGGAGCTGGTGTTTTCTATCAAATTCTTCGCCACAAGGCATCTTTGCAAGAGAATCTCTCACTTACCGATGTGTAGAAATGAGTGTGCGTGCACACATACATACATACATACATACATACATACCATGCATACATGTGCATTCATGCAATTCGCACTCATAGAGCGACCCTCGACACACACATTAAATTACATTATTTAATCACGTGAAAACCCATTTCTGATCTAACAACACACTGACGATGTCTGTCATTTACCGGGCGATATTCAGACCTCGTCACAAAGACCACCTGATCATTAATACTGAACGGTTCCTCCAAAACTTGTTTGAGCTCACATAATTATCCTCACTATAGACAGCATGGATCATTAGTGGGCAAAAGGCCCAGTGACTGTCTGTCCTCAAACTGTTGACATTGTTCACGCATGTTTGTCCTCAAACTGTTGACATTGTTGACGTATGGACTGGTCTCAAGTCTGGTCGTGGATGAAGAATCGCACCCCCAGGCGTGGATGAAGTGGACAGGTGGGGATGTTTCCGGGAGCTCTACAATACACTACACCCCTCCTGTCCCTGAGCCCACCACCACTCACGTTCTCGTTTCAGAGTAGGCAAAAGAGCGTTACACCACTCAAAATGTGCACACCACAAATTGTGCGTTCAGACATCGGAAAGCTGGCATCTTTCATCTGGGAAAGAAATACCTTGCATGCTCATAAGCGTGTGCGTGGAGGATACACACACACACACACACACACACACACACACACACACACACACACACACACAGAGAGAGAGAGAGAGAGAGAGAGAGAGAGAGAGAGAGAGAGAGAGTATTCATACAGTCATCATTAAACAACTGAAGCGCATGCATCAGATTATTGGTCGCACTTACATGTGTGTATTTACTTGGTAGACACAATGGTGTAGCTCTTTAAGACGAGTAAGGTGCCCCATTTTTAAACCTGGGAAAACGCACACTAATCGTAAACAACCTTCCGCCCCATGCAAAAGTGTAAGCGCGTATTCTGAGGAGAAAAGTGTTCTTTTAATCGTCATAGGAACAAGGCATCATAAAAAAAGAAATAATTTCTTGATTACGCTCTGCATCTTTCTCCATCACTGTCACCACATCCAACCACGACCATCTCCCTTTTGACTCCTCCATTTCTTTCTCCTCACCCATACCGTTCCTCACGCCGTATTATCATCGTTCAAACGCTTACTCTCGGACGAGTATTCTTCATCCTTCGTTTGTCAAATGTTCCCACCCCCATTCCTTTGCTCTTCCTTCCCACCTAAACCATAATCACTAAACCACCATTGACCTCTGAAAAGAAATCGCCTGCCCCTCAGCAGCCCACATCTATCCAACTCCCTTCTCCTTGTCCCCCCCCCCCCCCCCCTCCCTCCCTCCCAAACCTAAATTCTTCTGGGCTATATTGAGAACCTCTGTCGATTTGGTCTTTGATAGTTGAATTGCGATATTGTGCATCTATCTACACATGCGTCTCCGAAGATCCCCTCAACGACGTACGACAACATTACATGAATGTGACCCCTGGAAGTCAGGTTGGTTCTGGCACCATGGAAAAGGCACAAGAACTGAGGGATGGAGGATGGAGAGGACATTGGGAAGGGGGGGGGGGCAGATGTGTGTGTGTATGTGTGGGTGGGTGGGTGGGTGTGGTGAGTGGGGGGGGGTGATCAGATGTTTGGACACATCCCTTTCCTCCCAACAGCATCAGAAAATGAGGTTAATGATCGAGAGGACGTGGAGCAGGAAGAGGCATGTCACTTCATTTCTTGCCAAACTGGTGAGCGTTATGAAACCAAACTATAACAAAGAGTTGTGTGCAAATTAGCATCTCCGCCACAGCCTCCCCGCACCTCTCAAACAACACAGGGAGGAAAAAAGAAAGACGTGGAAAAGCTGAGAAAGAAAGGTGAACGTATGGTCGAGGAACGCTGGAGGAGGAGAAGGAGGAGGAGGAGGAGGAGGAGGAGGAGGAGGAGAAGGAAAAGAAGAAGAAGAAGAAGAAGAAGAAGAAGAAGAAGAAGAAGAAGAAGAGAAGAAAGACAAAGACAACAAAAGCAGGAGTAGCAGCAGCAACAAAAACTGCAATGTCAAACAACAAAGGAACAATAACAACACCAATAACAATAACGACGACGACTACAACGACAAAGATGAGGAGGAGAAGAGCAAGAGGAAGCAAAGAAGGCGAAAGAAGGAGAGAAGAAGTAAGTCGATGAGGAATAGGGAAGCAGGGGAAGATGATCAAATAGAGGGGAAAGAATGAAAGAGGAAGCAGAAGATAAGTAAACAGAACAGAATAAACAAATTGGGAGAAGCAATCAAACAAACAAAATATAGAATGAAAATATGGGAGAAATGAATAATAAAAAAAGAACGATGGAAAAAGTAACGGAGGAGGGCAGCAAAGAAGAAGGAATGGAAAAATTCCTCGGAAGGATGAGGATAACCACAGACGATTCCAGAGTCTATTTCATCACGGACATAAACAGAGCAGTCTTCAAATGCATGGAATGCGTAAGAGCAAGTACATTGCAGGCAGCACCTTCAGCATTACAACCCTTCCAGTGTTAGAATTTCGCGTCAGAGGTAATACAGCTCGTCCAGCAAGGATGTCAGTATTGGTGTCAGTTGAAACGGCACTGCAGCAGGACGGGGTAGGCCTTGGAAAACATCGGAGGAAGAGGAAAACCTGGTGTGGGTTATGATGTTCTTGTATTTTATGTCAAGTGGTGTGATAGGGGCTTCAGATGTGAGGAGGTCCCAGATGTTTAAAAGGTGTGACCAACAAAGAAAACAAAAATCTAATGAAGAGCAAACGCTTAAGATATTTGGAGATGAAAGGGTTGACAGTCCTTTTTTAACAGTAGAAAAGGCTGTTTTCAGTGATGGCTTGAAAGCTCTTTTTTTTTCCATCGGCTGCAGTTCATGTTACTATTTGACGGCATAATTAGCGACGCCAACGACCTAACGATCCTACCAAGGATCACTTTTGTTGATCATGACCTCGATGCAGTCTTATATGCAGGGAATGTCAATGTTTTAGTAACAGAACATTGTGCACTTTGCGTATATGAAGGCAAGTGAAAATAAATGTAAATGCAAAAAAAGGGGGGGAAAAATGGTAAAGCTGGCTTTCAAGCCTGCATTGTAATGAACGAAAGATTGCCTGCTGTTTTTTCTTGTGTTTGTCCTCCCTCCTCCCCTCTCCAACCAAAGATTACCTGCTGTTTTTCTTGTGTTTGTCCTCCCTCCCCCTCTCCCCCACCACCCGCCCCCCCCTTCCCCCTCCCCCAATCACTCTCACTTTCTTTCTTAAAAGAACGTCATTTACCAACTGATTTGGGCTTTAAACACAGATGAAAACGATGACTCGTGTTTATAACAACTTGTTTGGTGTCTGACATGATCTCATAGTTGTAGAATAAAGCACCACGAACAAAATACATGGTGTCAATAGCCAGCATTTGGCTTAAATGGTAAGCATACTCCGAGTCCCGTTTGAAAGCGATGGTAGTTGCTTTCTGCCAGCAATTGAAGTGGCCAAACAATTTTATCTGTTGTACACACGCCGGGCTTAACGACTTCTGCCCTATGCATTATCACGGCATAAGCCTTTTCCTCAAGAGGATGACATATTTTTCGTTTGTTTGTTTGTTTTTCCAGTGAAGTAAACTTTGCTTCCTCTTCATCAGAAACGTATTTGACATACAAACCTTTTTATTTCCTCTGTACAGAGGCTCGAGTATCACAAAGCGGAATTCTTTTTTTTCCCCATGTTTTCTTCGTCTTCTTCCACTTTGACAAACAATACATGAGGAGGACATTACCTCTTTCCTCCTTCCCCTATTACCCCTCGACATTATCCCCCTTTCTCTTCCCACTACCTCTCACAATGAATAGTGAAGAATAGCCTAGAAAGAGGAAAGACCAAAGCAGGAGAAAAAAAAAAAAAAGAAAACACTCTGCTTGATGGAAAGGAAGTGACGGAAATAGGAGGCCGGAAATCCATTGACTGTCGAAGAACAAAACTGGGTGAATTCCCCCTGGAGGGACAGACTGCACCAAGTGGACCGTCGATGGCGTTTAATGCACTCTACATTTAAAGATAAACCCCACGG
>JADBJO010008080.1:97500-101757 GCA_016801955.1 Conus betulinus | reverse complement strand
GTATTGTAACATGTGCTCACTGTCTGAAAACCTTTAGTTATCACTGTAGGCAGTCATCCGAAAGGTGATGAACATGCAGATGATTTTTTTTTCTGCCATATGCCATTTACTTACGTATGCATTATGCTGTGATTTGATTATTTCGAATAATGTTTTTACAAAAGCCAAAACAAAAACAAAAAATAACGATCGAGGAAATTAATAAAAACTTGTCTCAATTTTTAAAAAAAATGACAGCCAGACAGTGACAGGGAGTCCAAAGTTCTGAGGCGAACACAGACACAGAAAGCGGGGAAAAAGTCCACGGTCACAAGAATGTGTGACAGGACTTGAAAAGGCCAGCGTGGCACAGCCCCCTTGTAAAAGACCATGTCAAGAAACAAAACAAACGAATTTCAAAGAAGAAGAAAGAAAAAAAAAACAAGCAAACAAAACGACAAAGAAACAAAGAAAAGAACGAAAAGGTCAATTGTTGTGGTGGCGAACATGGATTGCCAGATCTTCCTAATGCCGTGATGTCATTCTCTCTCTCTCTCTCTCTCTCTCTCTCTCTCTCTCTCTCTCTCTCTCTCTCTCCTCTCTCTCTCTCTCTCTCTCTCTCTCTGCGTGCGTGCGTGCGTGCGCGCGCCCGCGTGTGTATATGTGTGTGTATGTGTGCGTGTGTGTGTATGCGGACGGTGGGTTGGTGAGTGTGTTTGGTGTGCGAGTGTGGGTGGTGTGGGTGAGTGTGTGGATGTGTGTTGGGGGGAAGGGGGGGGGGGGGGGTCCCAAATCGTCTTTCTCCGAAATCCACTTTTCAGTTTCTGCTACTCATTTAATATCAGCAAAAAAAAGTTTTCAGAGCTTTATTAGCCTCGTTTATAAAGTTTGGCAAAAAAAAAAAAAGGTTTAAAATCATACTCGAATTCTGTACGATGTAGTTTTCTTTCTTTTTTTTTTTCTTAACTAAAATGTGGGAATTAAGGGATACTTGAACTTGAAAGCTGAAACTTTAGGTCACATAATGCTTTCCCTTGTTTTCGAACTTCTTCCAACGAAAGAAAAAGAAAGCAGGAAGTAACGTGTGTGTGTGTGTGTGTGTGTGTGTGTGTGTGTGTGTGTGTGTGTGTGTGTGTGTGTCCTCTCTCCTCTCTCTCTCTCTCTCTCTCTCTCTCTCTCTCTCTCTCTCTCTCTCTCCTCTCTCTCTCTCTCTCTCTCTCTCTCTCTGTCACGAACAGAGAAAGAGAATGAGAGAGAGATGTGTTTATGTATATGTCTTTTTGTGAGTGGAGGGGATATTTGTACGCGCGCGAGCGTGCGTGCGTGCGTGCGTGTGTGTGTGGTGTGTGTGTGTGTGTGTGTGTGTGTGTGTGTGTGTGTGTGTGTGTGTGTGTGCGTGCGTGCGTGAGTGCGTGCGTGCATGCGTGCGTGCGTGTGCATGTATGTGTGTGTGTCTGTGTCTGTGTGTGTGTGTGTGTCCGTGTGTGTCTGTGTCTGTTTGTCTGTGTGCGTGTGGATGTTGATGTGTACGCAGTATTCCCACCAGAACTCAAGAGCGAAGTGACGTTTCAAGCTGAAAGACTTTCCCCCATCTGAAGCAGAATAAAACAGGGCATCATCCCGTCTCCCTAGCTCTTTGTCATCATCTCCCCTTTCCACCAGGACATGACTCTCTGTCTCTCCTGCCGAAAAGGAGAAAGAATCAAAGAGCACGCGTGCTCAAAATAAAAAAAAAATTAAAAAAAAAAAAACGCTTAAGAAAAATCTTTCCCTTTCTGCAGGAGGTCGCCCCGACTGTCGTTTCTTTCTTTTCTGCGTAGGCAGGCTGACACTCCTGCGGACTTTCCCTGTATAGACAGGCAAGGATTAATCCCATTTACCCAACAAAGGAAGCGGAGTTTTTGTGTGTATAAACCGTTTTTTATCCAGCCATTAAGGCAGCCATACTCCAACGTCGTGGAAGGTGCATGCTATGTGTAACGTGAACAGCCAAACTGGCCTTCTCTTCCGAAAGTTGGTGATGGGATTTTAAGTGTGTGCAAGATGTTATGCTCGCGTTCACACACGGAACCTCGGTTTCTAGTCTCATTCGAAGGATTGTATGGGAAATGGAGTCAGAATCAATGTTAACTCCTAGGGAAAAAATCCTCCTGTACCGAAACGATTCGAACCCGCAACCCCAGGATCACGAGTCAAGCGCTCTATTCCGGCCCCCGCCCCGACCGTCAGTAACTTCACGCTAAGAAATCTGTGAGCAAATGGCATGGTTCTCCCAACCCTGTGAACACTCCGATTCCTCGAACATCTAAGTAATCCGTGTCTGGCTAACTGTAGACGAATCCTACCTTGTCTCCTCTTCCTCATTAAAAAAAAAAAAAAAATCAGTGACGTTTGCGCAACATCCATCCATTCATCCCTATAGATCCCCCCCCCCCCCACCTCGTCGTCATTTTCCAGCTCCTCTCCTCTCCCTCTCCCCTTCCCTTTTGTCTCTCTTCCCTCTTTTTCTCATGCCTTCTTGTTCCAGACAGCAGCTAGTTTTTTTTTTTTTTGTTTTTTTCGTTTGTTTGTTTGTTTGTTTGTTTTTTTTGTTTGTTTTTTGTTGTTTTTTTTCTGGAAGCTTAAGCCTATTTTTGTTTTCTGGGTTGGGGGGCTGCGGTTGTCACGTGCACTCGTGGTTCAAAGAGTTGCCATTGAGATATGTGACAGCGTAGTAAAGAAAAAAGAAGGGGCAAAAATTAAACAAACAAACAAACAAAACGGGACAGAAAATGTGGATCAATTCGACGCGTTTCACAATATACTGAGCATGAGGCGTTGGGAGTGATATTTTTCTCTTTTTTTTTATCTATCGATGTTGCATTAGAAACAAAAAAAAAAACAGGAAAATTATTTCATTCTGACCTTTACAATAACGGAACCGCATGCGTTCAGTTTGCTTCTTCGTTTTCTTATTCATCTTCTACCTCTTCTTCTCCTTCTATTTCTCTCTCTCTCTCTCTCTCTCTCTCCTCTCTCTCTCTCTCGTCCTCTCTCTCTCTCTCTCTCTGTATGTGTACATGCATAAGAAAGCAGTGCGCGTGCGCGCACACGCACGCCCACATACTCACGCACACACACACACACACACACACACACACACACACACACACACACACACACAGAGAAAGAGAGAGAGAGAGAGGAGAGAGAGAGAGAGAGAGAGGAGAGGGAGTGGTGTATGTGTGGGTGGGTGTGTCTCTTTCTCTAAAATCCACTTTCAATTTCTGCTGTTCATTTAACATCATCAGGAAAGGTGGGATTTTGGGTTTGTTTGTTTGTCTGTTTTAGCTTTTTATCAGCGTAATTTACAAAGTTTGGCAAAGAAGTTCAATGTGATATTTGCATTCTGTGCGATGTTTTTTCCTTTAAAAAAAAAAACGTAAAAAAGTAAAAAGTGGGCATTTGATGTTTGCTGAAAATGCAGTGCTCCGTGCTTGAATAGGAATGAATGGATACCTTCACTTGAAAGCTAAAGCTTCAGGTCACACATCACTCTGCCTTGTTTCCGAACTTCTAACGAAAGAGAAAGACAGGATGAAGTATGTGTCTGTCTCTCTGTCTGTGTTAGAGAGAGAGAGAGAGAGAGAGAGAGAGAGAGAGAGAGAGAAAGCATTCACAAGCGATGTTTATATATCTGCGTATAAATGGGATGGAAGTGTGTACGTGTATGCGCGTGCGTGTGTGTAGGCGGGGTGAGAAAGGGTGCAGTTTCTCCAGAACTGAAGTGCATAGTGTATGTTTCGAACTGAGCGACTTTCCATGTCTAAAATGGATAAAACAGGGCAAGGTCCTGTCTCCCGAACTCTTCGTCATCTTCCATTTTTCTGGCCAGACGTGACTCTCGCCTACAAAAAAGGAGAAAGGATCAAAGACCCCGTGCGGTAAAACGGTCAAAAATATATTTATCGCCGCTGGGGGTGCCCCGACTGTCAATAACCTCACACTAAGAAATGGGGAGACTGCATGTTTCTTCCAACCTGCGAATGCCCAATGTCTTCGAACAACTTAGTCAACCGTGTCTGGGTTTGCTGTAGACGGATTGAACCCATCCCTTCCCCCCCCCACCTCCACCCTCTCCCCCTTTCTCTCTCCCTTCATTATTTAGACTGCTGAAAAGTAATCATTTAGTAGAAGCAGAAGCTGATCTGTCTGTGAACTTGAATAGATTTATCAGGTCTGAACTAACAAAATTCAAGTCTGGTGATTCGGATACTGCTGTACATCGTCAACGATATA
>JADBJO010008080.1:90000-92500 GCA_016801955.1 Conus betulinus | reverse complement strand
TGAGTGCCTTGTTACTGTGTCGTTATTGTTGTTGTTGTGTGTGTGTGCGTGCGTGCTTGTGTGTGTGTGTGTATGTGCGTGCGTGCTTGTGTGTGTGTGTGTGTGTGTGTGTGTGTGTGTGTGTGTGTGTGTGTGTGTGTGTGTGTGTGCGTGCGTGTGTGTGTGTGTGTGTGTGTGTGTGTGTGTGTTTCTGTTGTTTTAAACATTGCACTGTTCTTGTTTTTCTGATGGAAAAGTTTCCGTTTTCTATTCGTCATCCAGAAACTGCCTCCCCGTCCAACTCCCCATTCTCCCGCCCTCCCCCTGCCATCTGCCGCGCCCATCCCCCCCCCCCCCCCCCCCCCCCCCCTTTTTTTTTTTTTCCTGTGCACCTCCCTCCTTTCCCAATACCCTCCTTTTCTCTTCATTCCTCTTGGACATCTGTTTATATGATTGCATTTTTATATAATAGTGATAGCAGCAGTAGTAGTGTAGGAGTAGTAATAGTACTGATGGTGTGATGGTTGTGGTGGTGATAGTAGTGGCAGTGGTACTAGTAGTAGCAGTAGTAGTTGTTGTTGCAGCAAAAGGAGGAGGAGAAGGAAGAAGAGAAAGAAGAGGAAGAGAAGGAGGAAGTTTAGGGAACAGTAGCGAAGGACAGAAACAGTATAAAAGTTTGCCCAAGGAAACAAATATAATGAATAAAGAAAAGGTTTAGGGAAGATTTAAATACAGTTTTCCCTTATGATGGCTTCTCTTTCGTTTCTATTCCCCCTGCAAAAACATCTCCAGTAGCGATAGCAGCAAACATCATGTAGCGTAACTTCCGTTTCCTATTGAGCAAGCACATATACAGTCAAAAGGGTCACAGACTGAACAAGGAAACCAGGATGATGCCAGATTGGAGGTTAACACTCCTGGCAGATGATGATCACCTTTCCTTTTAGATGTAAGCCAGCACACCAACCCCCTGTCCTCACCGACTATAACCTGCTGCTTTGACCTTCAACAGCGTCTTAGCTGCCTCTCCCCAGGCTCTCGATCTGCTTATACGGCATTTCGTTCTAAGTCTCTCCGTACTCCGGCCGAAAGCTCTGGCTCTCCACATTCTCAGATACCGACGAAGAAGCAATAGTGATGCGTATCTTTTTGTGGTTGGTTGGTTGGTTGGTTGATTCGTTGGTTGGTTGATTGGTTTGGCTGGTTGGTTGGTTGGTTGGTTGGCTGGTCGGTCGGTCGGTCGGTTGGTTGGTGGTTGGTTGGGTGGGTGGATGGTGGATGGGTGGTTGGTTGGTTGGTTGGTTGGTCGGTTGGTTGGTTGGTTGCTTGGTGGTTGCTGGTTGGTTGGTTGGTTGATTGATTGGTTGGTTGGTTGGTTGGTTGGTTGGGTTCGGTTGGTTGGTTGGTTGGTTTCGTTTGTTTGCTTGTTTGTTTGTTTGTTTGTTTGTCCTAAGGAAAAGTTGCTGTTCTCTGTTCATCATGCAGAAACTATCTCCCCTTTCCATCGCTCCCCCGCCCATCTCACCTACTCTTCAGTGCACCCTCTTCCCTTCCCATCGCTCCCTCGCCCATCTAGCCTACTCTTCAGTGCACCCTCTTCCCTTCCCATCGCTCCCCCGCCCATCTAGCCTACTCTTCAGTGCACCCTCTTCCCTTCCCATCGCTCCCCCGCCCATCTAGCCTACTCTTCAGTGCACCCTCTTCCCTTCCCATCGCTCCCCCGCCCATCTAGCCTACTCTTCAGTGCACCCTCTTCCCTTCCCATCGCTCCCCCCGCCCATCTAGCCTACTCTTCAGTGCACCCTCTTCCCTTCCCATCGCTCCCTCGCCCATCTAGCCTACTCTTCAGTGCACCCTCTTCCCTTCCCATCGCTCCCCCGCCCATCTAGCCTACTCTTCAGTGCACCCTCTTCCCTTCCCATCGCTCCCCCGCCCATCTAGCCTACTCTTCAGTGCACCCTCTTCCCTTCCCATCGCTCCCTCGCCCATCTAGCCTACTCTTCAGTGCACCCTCTTCCCTTCCCATCGCTCCCTCGCCCATCTAGCCTACTCTTCAGTGCACCCTCTTCCCTTCCCATCTCCTCGCCCATCTAGCCTACTCTTCAGTGCACCCTCTTCACTTCCCATCTCTCTTTAACATTTATTTATCTAACTGTGCATTCATGATAGTAGTAGTAGCAGCAGCTGGAGAGAAAGAAAATGAAGATGGAGGAGGCGGAGAAGGAGGAGGGGGGAAAAAAGCTTGGGAGAACGTAACAAATTACAACAGAATTACAACAGAAAGAAATGTGGTAAAAGGCAGCAACAGAAAGGAAAACCTAAAGGTCTGGATATAAGAAGAAAAAACAAATCCAGGAAAAAGAATGAAAAATAGGAACGTGCAGGACTAAAATACATACAGGTAGAATAAGAAGTGTGAAAAGGGTGCTTTTTCTTTACCGATCGGGAAAAGAAGGAAATACGTGGGAAAGTACAGAAGTAGATGACAGAGTCCAAAAAGCAGGGAAAAGTAGGGAAATGC
>JADBJO010008080.1:70000-75000 GCA_016801955.1 Conus betulinus | reverse complement strand
AACAACAAACAAACAAACTCCCTTTCCTTCTACCGTCCCTTCAACCTCCCCCCCCCCCCCCCCCCCCCCCCCCCCCCCCCCCAAACCTCCCTCCAACGTTCGTCCACCACTTTCATCTATCCTTCCCACCAAACCCCCAAGAAAATAGATCATTTAACTCATGAGCTCATAGATCCACCTCATAAATTCCTCAGCAGACAACACACCCCCACCCCCCCCCACACCTCCCACCCCACCCCCTCACTCCCCGGGTGCGCTAGCCGTTTCTCTCAATTAGCAGAAATGAAAAAAAAAATAATAAAATAAAACAAAACAAAAAGGAAGAAATAGTTGCAAAGTGAGACGACTGCAGGCGAAAATCTAAACAAATCTTAAATAAATATTAGCGAACCGCCAAGAGAATCGTGGACAAACAGTCACAAGACAAAACACGTTTTGTCTACATTTCTCTTGGCGGTTCGCTAACATTTATTTAAGATTTGTTTTAAAAGAAGAAAGGCAATGTCTGTAAGATTCGAGTATGCAGCTAAATAAATACTGCATACAGAGGCAGGGACAAAGGGTGGGTGGGATAAACCGGAAGGGACAAAGCCATGTGGGGGTTGTTTCCCCTGTTCTAACCGTCTCCTTATTGCAACCCGATGGACTGATTTTCTCACACACCAGTCTCTTCACGTCAGTGTAGCAGCTTTACTGGTGTCCTGCCTAACATTTTGTAAACTCACGAACTGATGTATATTTGAAAAGCGCTCATGATGAAAAACAAAAACAACACCACCATCACTACCACTCCATATTCCACCTTTCTCTCTCTCTCAAATACTACCTAACTTCATCTATTCTTGCTTGACTATCATTGTTAAGTTGCTGAAGATACACGTCCTTTCACAAATGATAACAAGAAAAAATATCTTTTTTTTTGTCCAACACATCTCTTTGTCATGCTTATTATGTCTTAGGCCAGGCCTATTTGGCAGCTGCAGCAGTTTACAGCTGACTAACAAAGATAGTCCCCCCCCCCCCCCCCCCTTCCCTGCAAAGAATGCGCGGTGGTTGCCGTCTTTCAAAAGATTTATCATATGCTATTTTTATCGCGCCCCCAGCCTGGCAGAGATCACCTTACATAGGGTCCAATTTTCACAAAATGTAACTTAACATACATTGAACAAAAACTGGATATGATATCATCACCTTAAATATATATGTGTGTAAGTTTGCAAATAACTAAAATTTCGAAAGGATGGGACAATCTTGCAACACACTATTGCTGAAATGCTAAGTCTCATATCTATGTCTGTTATGATTCGGTGCCATTTTCATTCCAATACATTTGATAATGGTTAACACTTATACTTACTTCGAAAATGCCAATGTTTAAGTGAACAAAGACACAGACACACGTGCGAGCACAAATCACACACACACACACACACACACACACACACACACACACACACACACACACACACGCACGCACGCACGCACGCACGCACGCACACACACACACACACACACACACACACACACACACACACACACACACACACCAACAACCAAAACTGTGTGACTAGACACACTCACTTGTTTATGATTATATGAGAGCCAAAGACAACTGAAGTCAGTCAACTAGCTGGTATTAATAAACATAACAATGTGTGTGTGTGTGTGTGTGTGTGTGTGTGTGTGTGTGTGTGTGTGTGTGTGTGTGTGTGTGTGTAACAAACAAGTATTAATGCCTTAAAAAACATGTATATTTGAGTTACAAGTTCTTAAGGGAAGAGTATAGGGATAAATCTTTATTTATGATTAAGCGAAATGTTGTTTCAAATAAACATTTGTTTGTTTGGTTGTTTTTTTGGAGGGGGGGTAGGGTGTTGTTGTTTGGTTTTTTTCTTTTTCTTTTGGTTGTGAAGACATTTACATGTTCTTGCTTTAATTCACATATTTTACTGTCTGCAATATTTTGTCATTTCTACAAAAAGTGGATCCCAGGACCTTACGAAAGCGTAGTTTTACGAGAGAGAGAGAGAGAGAGAGAGAGAGAGAGAGAGAGAGAGAGAGAGAGAGAGAGAGAGAGAGAGATAATGACAGACAGACAGACAGTGACAGAGGGACAGAGAGAGAGAGAGAGAGAGAGGGGGGGGGGGCTATATAAATTCCGTTCGCTGAGTAAATCGTCCACACAGGTCGCCATGTCAGCGTCAGTCGCCTGTATGGGCACACTGGGAGGTCGTGATTTTCGTCCCGATCAAAGGTCTGCCTTTGTTAGTTTGTTCGTCTGTTTGTTTGTTTTTTTGTTTTTTTTTTGCTCGGGCGCTGACCTTGTCCTACGAAGAGTTGTGCGAACTAAAAGCATGAATAGGAAGTCTGGAGCAACACAGCCCGAGTTTCATCCACTTAGTGGATGGTTCTCTGCCCAGATTTCGCTCCAATTTCCTGACTAACACTGCAGGTGTCTGTATCTCTCAGGTCTGGTCAACTCTGGGATATGTTCTGTAGTCTCTTGATTACCAGCATGGGATGCCTGTGCATGATTTCTATCATCCTCCTTGTCTTTAATCATCATTTCAACTACGAAAACAAAAGTGTTTGATTCCACAGTCTTTCATGTCTTGTGCTCATGGTGATTTCAGTTTCGGATTCCTTTTCACGTCTACAACTGATCGTCAAAGTCCTCGGCACTGGCAAGCTCATGGGGGTCGTCATGATCGGATGGACTGTGGGTGGCAACCTTTGGAGGGCCGGCCCCCAGTGATGTTGGCTCCGCAACAAAGCAGCTGATGCTGGCAGCAGGAGAGGGGTTAATGGGTGCTATTCTACGTGCGTTGGATCAGAACAGACACTGCTGGGTGCTAGTGAAAGGACACAGCTGCAGCCGTGCAGTGTCTCCTGCAGTGGGTTTCCTCACGGACAGCTTGGTAGTAGTGAACGCTCCCTAGGGGAGACTTGGTGCTGAGGCCGCGACAGTACAAATCTGATTGGAGTTTGTGTGGGGAGAGGCTGGGGTGAGTAGCATGGGAGTGATACTTGTCAATCAACAACAATGCACAGTAGTCCAGATTGCAGGCGCATCAATAAACGTTATCTTTCACATTCTCTCTCTCTCTCTCTCTCTCTCTCTCTCTCTCTCTCTCTCTCTCTCTCTCTCTCTCCCCCTCCCTCCCCCCCCCCCCCCCCCCCCCCCCCCCCCCAAATTCTTTGTCTGTCTGTGCTTTAGTCAGTTGATACTATTTAAAGCACAGTTTGAAAGTCAACATCTGTCAGTTTCAATGCTGGTTCATGAGTGATTCCGCCTTGACCAAACACGCCTAGACCCAATCATGACAGACATGCTCAAGTATTTTGCGAGTTGTTTACATTTTGTTATGGGCAGTCCTAACATTGAAAGTCCTGAAACCACTCTTTTATGAACTATGCCTAGTGAACCTATTACAAGAACAACCACTTTCGTGCTAAATCCGGCATCACTAAGAGCATAGCAAAGAGGCATGTACTTTTGAAATTTGCCCTCATAGCATGTTTGTATGAATGCGTCAAATGGGTTTGAAACCTCGATGACGAATGCCACCGAGTTTCGATGGTCGATGAAGCATAGATCAGGTTTCAGCCTTGGCAGATCTTCAACACCGTTTATAGAGACAGGCCTATTTTGAAAAACATCCACAAAATCCGTCGCAATGCATTTCTGTAGCTCCTTTCTGATGATCTCAACGCATCTGTCGTGTCTTTGTGTGTAGAGGCCCCTCAGTTGACGACATCCATTCAAGGCATGGGAATTTGTATCAGAACGAAAACCCGCACAAAGCACACTCTCTCCGGTAAGTATCAGGATAGTAGATGTTGTTCACTGCATTGGTCTCCAGCAGCTGTAGACGTCCCTTGCTGATGAACCTGGTTATTTGGTCATTGACGCTGGTGTTGGTGAGGTGACCTATGGAGTGGGTCATTGCCGCATCCGGAATTGCAACCCGGATGATTCTCCCTTGTTGTTGCAGCTGCTGAAAATGGTGCGTATCCTTGTCCATTTGCATTCTTTTGATTGCGCTGTACAATTGTTTAGAATTACTGTAGCGCATTTGAACTACTCCATCCTCAGAAGCTGGGAGTACTACTCCGAAACTGTCGCTGTTTTCATCGAACTCCAGCCTTAGATCCAGTCGCACACACAGCTCATGGAGCTCAACGAAGGAAGACCGTGACCAGTTGACCTTACTGCCTTTCCTTAACTTCCCTTCGGAGTCTGTGGCATATCCTCCAAAATTGCTGTCGTCTGGATCTACGTGAGGCACTTTTCTCTTTTCCATGTGGAGATGGAAACTGTTGCGCGCTACCATTCTGACATGTTGGTCATCACTGTTCAGAACAGAGATCAGGAATGAGATGCGTTTGGCGTAGTACATGGTACTTGGTTTCAACAGACCAAGGCCGCCCTGTTTTCGGGGAAGGAACATGTGCGCTCGATTGGTAGAAGAATTTAGCTTGAGATGAATGCGAACAAAATCAACTATCTTATCTTCCAGAGTCTTCAGAGTTTTTCTGTGAATTTTGAATTGCTGTAATAAAAGCTCAATTTTGAAGAAGCCATGACGTTTACAGCATCAATTTTCTTGCACAATGGTAAAGGTGAAAGCGAAATTTTTTCTAACGTTCTTTCGAATTCCTCGCTCGCCTGTGCTAGTTGCTCTTTCTCAGAAGTTCCAGTCAGATTTGTTTGAAATCCAAGATACTGGTATGGCTCATCTTTTCCATACATCGGGGTATCTTCTTCCCCTTGCAGCGTCACGTGGACGTTCTCAGTCACATCTGTAGAGGCCCAGTTGTTTCCTGTGCGTTGTCCATGAACGGTGGCACACTTTCTGTGTTTCACTTCCATTCCGGTGTAATGCAGGAAGGTTTCCGTCTTATTTATCATTTCTTGTAAGCTCTCCTCACAGCGAGCACTGGCACATACATCATCCATGTATGCCTGACATGGAGAAGGCATTGAAGCTGGTGTGAAC
>JADBJO010008080.1:50000-60000 GCA_016801955.1 Conus betulinus | reverse complement strand
GGTCTTAACCTGATAGTCTAAGTCAATGGTATATTGTGTGTGTGTGTGTGCGTGCGCACGCGCGTTTGTGCGTGCGTACATGCGTGCTTGTGTGTAAGGGTGTGGGTGTGTGTGCGTGTGTGTGTTTAGGGGGGGGGGAGAGAGAGAGAGAGAGAGGGGGGAGAGAGAGAGAGAGAGAGAGTTGTTGTTGTTGTTGTTGTTCTTCTTCTTCAATTTAACGTCTTCCCACTTAACGTGATTACAGACAGATTGTGTAATGGTGTGTGTGTGTGTGTGTGTGTGCGCGCGCGCGCGAGCCCGCGTTTTTGTGTATTTATGTGTGTGCGTGCGCGTGTAAAAAAAATATGGTCAAAGCTGCTCCTGGAACAAGTAATCAAACACTAAATATAGAGTCCGGATTCTGCTAACACAAAAACAAGGAAAAAACACAAAATAATGGGTTATTATAGAATAGTGATAAATATGGCGTGCTTCGATTATTTCTCTCCGACATTTTGTCTGGCCTTGTTCCGGATAAGAACCCGTGCCACAGTAGAAGATCTCTGGACCGTTGTTACATTCCCGTGGAATTATCTCCCATGTCATATTAAAGTCAGCCAGGCCTTAAGTGCAATTAGACATTATCAGTCGATTATGACAGTGTCACAGAATTTCTATCTTCGTGAGAGACAGGAACTTATATTGCCGCTATCGTCTTGGAATAACTGATCCGAACAAAACAAACAAACATCTCTGCTAGGTGATTTGGTATCGTAAGCAGCATTGGTTTGAGGCATGTAATTATTTCATCATGGGAAACAAGAGTTATCCTACTTGTTCATTATAAACAACCAAACGCGAGTTAATGGCCCATCGAAAGCTTAGTGTACTTGTATGGAATCAGCTGACTATTATTTCATTAATCTTAGATAAATTTTAGCGAACCGCCCAAAAAAACGTGGACAAACAAATCACAGGACAAAAACACAACGTGTTTGACCTCTTAGGTCTTCTTCAGGCAAGATAAAAAAAAAAAAAAAATTATTACAACGAAATGTCATCATCCATACCAACGGCCAAACTGGCCTTCTCTTCCGAAAGTTGCTCACGGGATTTTACGTGTGTGCAAGATGTTACAGGTGCGTTCACTCATGGAACCTCGATTACAGTCTCATTCGAAAGATTGTATGGGAAATGGAGTCAGAACCAATGTTAACTCCGAGGGAAAAAAATTCCCCTGTACCAAAACGATCCGACGGAGATTCGAACTCGCAACCCCATGATCACCAAGATTACGGGTCCGGCGCTATACGACTGAGCTATTCCGTCACCCTAATGTTTTAATTCAGTGATTCTACAGAGGATGCAGATGCCGCCTCATTTACATGGGAGCATATTCCACGCTACTGCACCTAGGCGGAAATAATATTTCTGGTAGTCTGTGCTCCAGCATGAGACAGGGAAGGACCACAGAAATAGAAGCGACCTGGAGTTAGGCAAGTGTGGAGAGCTCGATGTCTGCCTGGAACTGTCGATGGACAGTGTGTACTTCGTGACATTATGAAGATCAGACTGTTGTGATTCCAAGCTTCCAGAAGTTTCGAGGCGTGCCTTCCATCTCCTATACCGCATTGAAGCCACACATCATCCTGGTCAGTAGTCCACACCCTGGAATTTCTGCACCTCTGGCATTCCCACCTTGCGGGTGGATCTTGGACATCCTCCAAGCTCTTATCATGTTTCTCGTTGTGAAGGTCCCGAACAGAGTATGTGAATCCCATGACTGGACTGATAAAAGCCTTAAAGCCCTGTCCTTCACTGATTCCTTTTGCGTTTATTGCCCGAGGTCTTCATACAGGGATGAAGCTCAGAATGCCGGTTGTTTCAGTGGTGAATGTTGATATGGATGTGGGGCTCCCAAGGCGTGTCTTCTGGCAGTGCAACGCCACGATAGGCCTATTGTTGGTGGTGGTAACTTGGTGCAGTGTTGACTGTGGTACAGAGCCCATGATGATCTTGCGCTTGGTGGCTCTGAGTACTTGACATTTACCAGGACAGATTCTGCCGAACTGACGGGTCGGTCGGTCGATTCCTCCATCCCCCCCCCCCCCCCCCCCCCCCCCCCCCCCCCCCCCCCCCCCCCCCCCCCCCCCCCCCCCCCCCCCCCCTCCAGCCCCTCTATGTGTGTGTGTGTCTCTCTGTCTCTGTCTCTGTCTGTCTATCTGTCTCTGTGTGTGTGTGTGTGTCTCTCGTCTCTCTCTCTCTCTCTCTCTCTCTCTCTCTCTCTCTCTCTCTCTCTCTCTCTCTCTCTCTCTCTCTCTTCTGTAACAGGACACAGTCTCCAGTTGATATCTCTGTCTAAATGGTCAACAAACCACCCCCTGTCCCCAAATCCGTCCGCCCTCCCTCATTCCCCTTCACCTCCCCAATATTTGTGACGGAATCATTCCTGTCAGGTCTTCAGTCTGAATTAAGCAGAAATCCTTAATTTCCGATCAATGATTAAGTTCCCGCTAAGGAAATAAATCTGCACTTAACAGACTTGAGAGGGACCGGGGGCCGGAATAGCTCAGTTGGTAGAGCGCCGGACTCGTGTTCCTGGGGTTGCGAGTTCGAATTTCGGTACAGGGGGATTTTTCCCTCGGAGTTAACACTGGTTCGGACTCCATTCCCCGCACAGTCCTTCGAATGAGACTATAAACCGAGGTTCAGTGTGTGAACGCACGCATAACATCTTGCACACAGGTAAAATCCCATCACCAACTTTCGGAAGAGAAGGCCAGTTTGGCCGTTGGTTTGGATGACACGTTACACATAGCATGCACCTTCCCCGAAGATGGAGTATGGCTGCCGTAATGGCGGGATGAAAAACGGCCATACACACAAAACTCCACTGTCTGTCTATACAGACAGTGTCCGCAAGAGTATCAGCCTGCGTGCGCAGAAAGAAAGAAACGGACGAAAACTCCGCTGCCAGGCTTGTTTGCAAAGCAGGTGGGAAAAAAAAACAACAGTAAACAAAGAAACAAAACAAACAAACAAACAAAACAAAGAAACGAAAGCAGATGATTCCCTACCTTCAGACTTCATTCACATGGGCTGTAATAAGTCTGTTCCAGAACTGGCTTGATATCAGCTGTCTACTCCATCTGTGCCAAGCTTTTCTTTCCATTTCTTCCACAGCATACATGGAGAGCGTGTCATTGGTCCCAAGGTTCATTGGTCCCACGGTTCGTTGGTCCCAAGGTCGATTGGTCCCAAGATTCATTGGTCTCAAGGTTCATTGGTCCCAAGATTCGTTGGTCCCAAGGTCCGTAGGTCCCAACGTTCTTGGTCCCAAGGTCCATTGGTCCTAAGGTTCATTGGTCCCAAGATTCGTTGGTCCCAAGGTCCATTGGTCCCAAGGTCCATTGGTCCTAAGGTTCATTGGTCCCAAGGTTCATTGGTCCCAAGATTCGTTGGTTCCAAGGTCCATTGATCCCAAGGTCCTGCTGTATATTACACAGATTTATTGACCTTGGGACCAACGGACCTTTGGGACCAACGGACCTTGGGACCAATGGACATTGGGACCAACGGACCTTGGGACCAACGGACTTTGGGACCAATGGACTTTGGGACCAACGGACCTTGGGACCAACGACCTTGGACCAATGGACTTTGGGACCAACGACCTTGGGACCAACGGACCTTGGACCAATGGCATTAACCCCCATACATGTCTAATCTGCTTCGCATCTCCGCTTCCAGAAAGACAGTTTCGTTCACCTGCTGACAGCAGACAGACGTGGGCTCATAACGTTAACAGCTGACCGTAAGCTAACACCAATGCACACGCCTTTGCAGATGTAGCCTACTTATTCTTTCCCACAGCCGTGCGCATGGCACGTGTTGTCCACCACAGAGCTAGTTCCAGCTAGTGCGCGTCTTCAGCAAAAATTCGTATTCACGGAAAGATGCTGTTTACCATACTTACCGGCATGCGGTCTCTCTCTCTCTCTCTCTCTCTCTCTCTCTCTCTCTCTCTCTCTCTCTCTCTCTCTCTCTCTCTCATAGTGACCAGGGATGGTGCGGAGAGAGACAGTGACCTGATTCTCTTCGAACCGCGGGTAAAGCAGACGATACTAAGGTATGCATTCATTCATCATTTGGGGGGGGGGGGAAGATCAATTACTGTGTTTTATTACAGAAATCGTATTTTCTGTTTGAATATCCCTTCTTTGTGGTGGATTCCGTACTCCGTGCATTAACTACAATATCCATTTTTGTGATTAATCGACAAAAGTGCCGAAAATGAGCGCAAAATGCTCTGTGTGGGCCTGCTGTAAAAGAGACGGTGCTGTTGTTATCGTAAGGCGGCGGTCATAGTACCCCTAGAATGCTGCTAGATCTAGATTCACGCGACAAAAGAAACTGGGCTTCAAATTATCCGCTGTAAACTGTTAACGTAAGGATATGGTTTTGATTGGACAAATCAAGGTAGAAGAAATGTGTAGAAGAAATAATTGCTTTTTTTTTTTTTTTTTTTTTCATTTTTAGGGAAACATTGCTTTTATGTAGGTGGCAGGAATGGAATTTTCGTATCAAGAATTAGCAAGATCTAGCACGGGTTGTCTACGGCCGCATTCACGGATCCGTTCTGCTGAAAGGGTTTTTTTTTTTTTTTTTTTTTTTTTTTTTGCTATGTCAGTTCCAGCTGGACGCCCGAACACAGCATTCCGAAGGCGTACGGACTTTACCGAAGACTCAAGGGAGGCTACCGACTGACTTCTTGATGCGATCACTCATCAAAACCACGGCTCACTATGGCCGCGGCCTAAGGGGCCAACCGACGTCTACTTGCGCCGTTCGTTAATTCTTTCGGACAGCGAGTATGTTGGCTGTAATACTCCGGTTATCAACCGCTCCTAAACTCTTTTTTCAAGACAGCTCGTCCACAACTTCCCTGTTTTAATATTCTTCGCTTGGTGAAACTCGTGTGTGTGTGTGTGTGTGTGTGTGTGTGTGTGTGTATGGTGTGTTTATGGGATGGGCATGGTGGGGGTTGCGTGCGTGTGTGTATGCACTCACGCATGCTGACGCGTGTGGCTTGTACAGATGCGACTGCGAGTTTGGAACATAGATAAAGCATGTATTTGTGCAAGTGTTCTGTGTTATGATTCTATTGTTCATTCTTGTTTTTCATGCTTTGATACAGTGGTGTTCTCATTGCTATGTAAATCTCCATATCATAATAATATTATTGTTATTATTATTATTATTATTATCATCATCATTATTGTGGTTGTTGTTACTATCATCATCATTATCATGGTATGTTTATTATCATTATTGCACACATTATCGCGCGCGCGCATTATTGCACACACACACACACACACACACACACACACACACACACACACACACACACACACACACACACACACACACACTTTCCCAGATAAGGCCAACATCATTGTAAACAGACAGAAAAAGAAGAAGGGGGGGGGGGGGGGGGGAGAGGAAAAACGGAGAGTCAGTGCGGTAGTGGTGCGTGAGGGGGTGGGGGGAGCTGGGGACGGGTACACTACAAACAACTTGTCTATGTGTAGTTATGCACATAATATCGACAAGCTGACAGTCTGTATTCGCATTCATCGTTGAGCTGAAAAGCATGCCGATTATGGTCCTCTCTCTCTCTCTCTCTCTCTCTCTCTCTCTCTCTCTCTCTCTCTCTCTCTCTCTCTCTCTCTCACGTTTCTTTGATGTTATTTCCATTTTTCACACACACATTTTCAAACTTTCTTTGTGTTCAGTCTTTTATTTGTTTGTTTGTTTTTCCATTGGTCGTTTGTTCAAACTTTTTTGTTTTGCGAATTGCTTTTATTTTAGTGTTATTATCGTTTGTCATTTTGTTGTTTTGTTGTTTTTGTTGTAATGTTGTCGTCGTCGTCGTTGTTGTTGTTGTGTTCTCCTCTTGGGCGAGGGCTGAATGTAAAAAAAAAAAAAAAGCATGAACTTACTGATCCATTACCCTCGCTAATGAAGAATTTGTCTTTGTCTCTCTCTGTCTCTCTGTCTGTCTCTCTGTCTCTGTCTGTCTCTCTCTCTCTCTCTCTCTCTCTCTCTCTCTCTCTCTCTCTCTCTCTCTCTCTCTCTCTCTCTCTTGTTTTCTGTGTTTGCTTTCGTTTTCTTTTTCTTTTAAAGACAGCTCAAGCCATTTAAAAAGAAAAAAAAAAACGGTGCTGAGAATACAAAATCGTTAGGCTACTGATGTTTTTAAAAGCAGGAGGGAACCGAGCAGACGATACAAACTTTACTGCGCAACCGCAGCAACGAAACGGAAACAGTTTCGGTCTATAACCTACTTTCACTTTTATGTAACGGGCATTAACTCGTGTTCCCCTCCCTTCTCTTCTTCGCAAGGCGGGCGGCGGGCGGGAGCTTTTCTGTGAGGCACGCATGGAGAAATTAACCGTGAGGCACGCAGGGAGATCAACCGTGAAACACTTTGGTTGGTTGTCCTAGACCCTGGCGCGTGGCCGTGGCTGTGTGTCATGTATAACAGTGAATAGGCGTTTTGTGTCGCTGTAGGTGGGACCTTGAGACAAACATCTGCAGAGCTCTACGCCTTGTCATTTTTCAGTACGCAGATTGTAGAAGTCGGATGGTTTAAATACGGGAGGCTGGCTCTTTTTAGCGTGATCATCGTAGGACGATGTCCGCTGTGAACGAGAGAAAAGTTGCGGCTGTGGTGGGCGCTTTGGTCGCAGATGCTGCAGGTACGTGAAGATATGCTGTTTGTGGTAACAATGATGATGGGGAAAGAATCGAAGTGGCGGCAGCAGCATCACAATAACCTGCGCAAGAACACGGACACACAGACTCTGACACTCATACACACACACACATACACACACACACACACACACATACACACACACACACACACACACACACACACACACACACACACACACACACACACACACACACACACACACACGCACGCACGCACGCACGCGCACACACACACACACACACACACACACACACACACACACACACACACACACACACACACACACTTGCATGCATACACACACACACACACTCACACACACACACACACACACACACACACACACACACACACACACACACACACACACACACACACTTGCATGCACACACACACTTGCACACACACACACACACACACACACACACACACACACACACACACACACACACACACACACACACGCAAGCTTGTTCGATTTTTGTGTGTGTTCTCTCTCTCTCTCTCTCTCTCTCTCTCTCTCTCTCTCTCTCTCTCTCTGTATGTATGTATGTATGCATGCATGTGTTGTATAAACATATATATGTATTGAACAAAAAGGTGCTGGGGGGAAAACTCAGGCAACCTAATGATTCCTTGATCATGACTTGGCGAAAATTAAACCAAAGAAAAACAATCTTCAAGTCAACATTGTATGCATTCGTAACATTACCGCCGCCATGGCATCTGTATGTTGTGCAGTGTACAGTAATTTGACTATTCTCTGTCCAGCAAAGGGCAGCATTACAGCTCCCTCCAGCTGTGGACGTGGCACTGCCAGCATACGCATCCACACTACTTCTTTGCTTAGTAAAGTTGACATGATATTAATATGCACATAATTTTAAGTGTAGTAATGCATTACTAGATTCAGAAGCGTAAGATGAAGTGTGTAAATGAACACATTTTTGGACATTATCTGAGGCCTGAGTTCAAGATTTTGCCAAACATAATGATGTGAAAAACATCCCTGTCAGCATAATTTTCTTGATACATCCCCCCCTCCCCCCCCTCCCCGCCCCCCCCCCCCCTGTCCTCTCCTCTCTCTCTCTCTCTCTCTCTCGCTCTCTCTCTCTCTCTCTCTCTCCTCTCTCTCTCTCTCTCTCTCTCTCTCGGTTTTTGTTCGTTTGTCTGTTTTGATTTCAGAATGTTTGCATGAAGATGTGAATTCAAATTGTTTGGGGTGATTTCTTTCTTTATTTCATTCTTTATGTACATATTTGCCTTCCCTCGTTGCTTTGTTTTTGGGTTGCTTTTTCTTTTTTTTTTCCCTGTATGTCTGTATGAATGCAAAAAAAAAAAGTTACAAAAATATAAGTGTAGTACACATCAAAGCGACAAACCAACTACACATTGTGGATCGTGTCAGACTTACACATCGTTGTTGACCACAGTTGTAATCAACAACCACAAGATCATAATTATGATAAAAATTTAAAAAAATGCTGCCCCATGCTACCGCCGGACAGTGGTTGGTATCAGTGATCTCATGCTCTGGAGCTCAGCAGTTAAGATTAATGCCTGCCTCGTATTTGCCTTGAATTGATTTGCGTTGTTAATTAGTGACCTGTGTGATAATCTTTCGGATGCCACCCAGTTTCGTTTGCCCAGAAAAGTTTGATGCCGGATATCCTCGGGGAAAAGAACGTGAGGAGGATTTAAAGAAACCAGGGGCAGACTGTCGAGAGAGTAAGAGAGAGAAGATTCTCGGGACACAAGATTGTTAAGCACACAATACTCATTCCTCTCCCTTCCAAATGCACATTTTCATAAAATGTTCCCCTTGCGCTCTCTCTCTCAGTTGTACTTATATACTGCTCTTGTCTGGTTTTTGTTTAATTTGTGACGTGGTTTTGTTTTGTTTTTGAGGACCTGATGAAAAAAAAGTATTGAAATGCTACACACACACACAATCACACACATACACACACACACACACACACACACACACACACACACAATCTCTGTCTGTCTGTCTGTCTGTCTTTCTCTCTCTCTCTCTCTCTCTCTCTCTCTCTCTCTCTCTCTCTCTCTCTCTCACACACACACACACACACACACACACACACACACACACACACACACACACACACACACACACACACACACACACACACACACACACACGTACACACAAACACATAAACACACAACACACACACTCACACACACACACACACACACACACACACACACACACAATCTCTCTCTCTCTCTCTCTCTCTCTCTCTCTCTCTCTCTCTCTCTCTCACACACACACACACACACACACACACACACACACACACACACAAACAAACACACACACACACACACACACACACACACACACACACCAGCTCTTGTCGATTGCCCTCGTGATCTCATTGACAAATCACTCAGACTTCTTAGTGCTGCTTCATCTCATTGAACGGCAGGTGATGGACTGGTAGTTCTCTCCCCCCCCCCCTCTCCGTTGCTTTGCCCCTTCCTCTCTCTCTCTCTCTCTCTCTCACTCTCTCTCTCTCTCTCACACACACACACACACACACACACACACACACACACACACACACACACACACACACACACACACCAGCTCTTGTCGATTGCCCTCGTGATCTCATTGACAAATCACTCAGACTTCTTAGTGCTGCTTCATCTCATTGAACGGCAGGTGATGGACTGGTAGTTCTCTCCCCCCCCCCCCCCCCCCCCCCCCCCCCCCCCTTTGCCCCTTCCTCTCTCTCTCTCTCTCTCTCTCTTTGCTCTCTCTCTCTCTCTCTCACTCACTCTCACACACACACACACACACACACACACACACACACACACACACACACACACACACACACACACACACACACAGCTCTTGTCGATTGCCCTCGTGATCTCATTGACAAATCACTCAGACTTCTTAGTGCTGCTTCATCTCATTGAACGGTAGGTGATGGACTGGTAGTTCTCCCCCCCCCCCCCCCCCCCCCCCCCCCCCCCCCCCCCCCCCCCCCCCCCCCCCCCCCCCCCCCCCCCCCCCCCTCTCCGTTGCTTTGCCCCTTCCTCTCTCTCTCTCTCTCACTCTCTCTCTCTCTCTCTCTCTCTCTCTCTCTCTCTCTCTCTCTCTCTCTCTCTCTCTCTCTCTCTCTCTCCATGAGTGCATCCTTCTCTGTGTATCTGCCTGGTCTCTGTGTCCAATGTCCTTCACCTCTCGACAAATAT
>JADBJO010008080.1:37500-42500 GCA_016801955.1 Conus betulinus | reverse complement strand
GGCATGGTGTACGTGAGGTCGTGTGGTCATGTGTGTGTGTGTGTGTGCGCGCGCGCGCGCGCGCGTGTATGTGTGTGTGGGCGCAGGCATGTGTGCGCGTTTGTGTGTGTGTGTGTGTGTGTATGTGTGTGTATGTGTGTGCATGTGTGTGTGTGTGTGTGTGTGTGTGTGTGTGTGTGTGTGTGTGTGTGTGTGCAGAAGTGTGTGTGTGTGTGCAGAAGTGCGTGTCAATATGTGTGTGTGTGTGTGTGTGTGTGTGTATTGTGTGTTTGTGTGAGAACACACACGTATCTGCATATAGGCTATATGTGTATATATCTGTGTGTCTGTGCGTGTGTCTTTGTATGTGGGTGTGTGCGCATGTGCATGTGTGTGTGTGCATTTGTGCGCTAATGTGTATGCGTGTGTGTGCGCGTGTGAGAACAGAGGAAGTCAGACATTGTGCGTGCACTGGTTTGTCTGGTCCATCCAGGTTCAGACAACGATGACAGCATTGACTGTGTGCTGCGCATGGTGCCTGTGTGTGCGCTGTACGCCGGACGTCCGGAGATGCTGGACCGCGTGGAGGACGTCCTCAGGGTGACCCAGAACTCAGATATGGCTATTAGCGTGGGTCTCGCTGCTGCAAGGTGAACACTGATTGTTTGTTTGTCTCCAAAGCTGAAACTCTTTAGTCTGCTGCAGTTGAAAATGAACAGCTACATCCGTTCTCTCGGTTCTGATTTTTTTGTTCCTGTTTTATTGATGTATATTCCGTTTCATGCGAAGACTGGACAAAAAACATCAGTAAGTCACGCTTTCCATCGTTCTGATTTACTGCATGCTGATTTTTCAGCGTAGCCTGTTAGCTAGAGAATTGTTCCAGTGGACTGGCCACTGGCCGTCCATTCTCCATTGCCACTTGTTTCCATGGTGTTTTGGGTACCTTTTGTTGCATTGACATGTTTTTGAAACTCATAAGCCTTCAAAGAAAATCTTATTGCCATTAACTAAGAAGAATGGGCGGCCAATTCAGCATGCGCTTTTTTTTAGATATATTTTAAGATGTTGGTGTTAAAATCTTTTGTGTCGTACATTGTTCAACGATTTCTGTCTCTCTCGTGACGTGGAAGGACTGTCATGGCTGCCTGACTCTCAGGGGCAGGCAATCACTTAGGTGGGGTGGGTGGTGAATGCTGAGATCCGTCAGCTGTGCAGAAAGGATGTTTGTCATAGCTCTGCAGCGTGAAAATAAATTTCAGTTCAGCAATATTTTGCCTTTACTGGATAATCATAATGAAAGTGGGAGATGTTGCTGAAAAAAAACCCTACCATTTTAAGTAAGTACTGATTATGACATCAGCATCAATATATATACTGCCAAGTGACTGCCTGAGTCGTAAAGCATTGATCAATCAGAATGAAGCGCGTAAGTCATCTTATTGGCTACTAGCTGACAGACAGACAGACAATGATAAATTGTGTTTCCGGTTTCTTTGTCCTGTTGTATTTTATAGGATTTTTAAACATCATCGCCACTTAACGGGCTGCTGGTGTTTGGCTGAGTACAGGTTAAAACTTCATCAAAGACAGGATGTTTACTCTCTTAATACTGGAAGAAGAGATGGTCACAGTACGAAAGGTGAACTAACTGAGGAACAAAGAAGACCTTACTGAAAACTCTTTTTTTTTTTTCCTGTTTTTCGTCCGCCAGAGTACTGGAACAGTTTATTTTGCACGGGAAGAGTGAGGAGGCCTTGGAAAAGGTGATCTCAGAGCTGGGACAAGCCGGCCGCCCAAACCCCCAGGAGCTGGATCGGGCCGTGGCGGGTCACCTTCGGCAGGTGCAGAAGTGTCTGAATCTCTCACACCATGCAGCCGTCACGGAAAACTTCCGAAAAGACTGACGTGAGTGGATAGTCTTGGTGATGTTGCTGTGATATTACAAATGTTGATAAAGGTTTTATGGTATGGTTTCTGGTTGTCTTTTGTATAAAACAGAATGTGTCCTTCGTTTCATTTTTGTTGGTGTTTTCAATGTGTCACCATTAGTAGTTTTTTAACACTCGTTCGTACAAATAAAGAAAAGGAACGAAAGGGGAAAATAAAAAACTTATGATGCCAAGACAAATCAAGTAAACCCCTCGCCCTCTAGGACTGCTGGAGGTAAGGGAAAAGCTGAATCTACCATGACCTACCTTCAACTGATACCTGCATGTATCCCAAGAGTATTCTAGTGCCGTGGTAAGACTTCCGCCTGTCAATGCCAACTCACTGTCAGTTGACATGTATCAGAGCTGTGCGTCAGAGCTCTCCTGAATGCTCAGAGAACAACAGTGGCCCGTGAAAAGCATGTAGCTTGATTGTTGTCAGTTTTGTTGACTATGCATTTGAAGATGCTGCAATTCACATATGGTAAATTTTGATTTTTTTTAAGTCATGAACACGTGGTTTTACATTAAACGTTTTTATTAAAAAGATGCAGCTGGAGAAGCGTTGGTTGTTTTTTGTAATGAAAAGATAAATCTCTACAGTGGAACGTGTCTGTTACGACTCCCAGGTTCTTGAAAGACTTGATTTTCAGGAACATGTTTCTCTATGGTAGATTCTTTCAGGAACATGTTTTCTCCGTGGTAGATTCACTTCCCAGTGAAGATTTCTGTCCCTTCACAGTTTTCTGTTTAACCCACTAACGTTTTGTTGTTGCTGTGTTGTTGTTGTATCATTCCTGTTACTGTCATTTCTCTTTTATGGCGTCAGACAAACCTAAAACTGAACTTTTTTAAATGTCAGTATTTTTTTGCAAAGTATCTCTCCAAACAATTACTGCCATTTGAACCTGATTTTGAAGGATTTGTGGGAGTAGGGTAGTTTTGGGGGGGTCCCTACCGTGCCTCCTTTTTCAAAGAAAATATTTGTGACAGTCCTGCATTTCGTGTGCTAGTTTTGCTTTACGTATTGACGCAGTAAAGGCCAAGGACAACCTCAGCTAGGGGATTTTCTCGCTGCCTCATGCCATGTCCTCAGCTGCATGAAGGAGGAGGGTTTGAGTATGTGGACAAAGCTGGATCAAGGAGGAGGGTGTGTTTATGTGGACAAAGCTGTATGAAGGAGGAGGGTTTGTGTATGTGGACAAAGCTGTATGAAGGAGGAGGGTGTGTGTTATGTGGACAAAGCTGTATGAAGGAGGAGGGTTTGTGTATGTGGACAAAGCTGTATGAAGGAGGAGGGTTTGTGTATGTGGACACAAAGCTGGATGAAGGAGGAGGGTTTGTGTATGTGGACAAAGCTGGGTGAAGGAGGAGGGTTTGTGTATGTGGACAAAGCTGTATGAAGGAGGAGGGTTTGTGTATGCGGACAAAGCTGTATGAAGGAGGAGGGTTTGTGTATGTGGACAAAGCTGTATGAAGGAGGAGGGTTTGTGTATATGTGCACAAAGCTGGATGAAGGAGGAGGGTCTGTGTATGTGGACAAAGCTGTATGAAGGAGGAGGGTTTGTGTATGTGGACAAAGCTGGGTGAAGGAGGAGGGTTTGTGTATGTGGGACAAAGCTGGATGAAGGAGGAGGGTGTGTGTATGTGGACAAGGCTGGGTGAAGGAGGAGGGTGTGTGTATGTGGACAAGGCTGGGTGAAGGAGGAGGGTGTGTGTATGTGGACAAGGCTGGGTGAAGGAGGAGGGTGTGTGTATGTGGACAAAGGTGGGTGAAGGAGGAGGGTCTGTGTATGTGGACAAAGCTGGATGAAGGAGGAGGAGTCTGTGTATGTGGACAAAGCTGGATGAAGGAGGAGGGTCTGTGTGTATGTGGACAAAGGCTGGATGAAGGAGGAGGGTCTGTGTATGTGGACAAGGCTGGGTGAAGAAGGAGGGTCTGTGTATGTGGACAAGGTTGGACGAAGGAGGAGGGTTTGTGTATGTGGACAAAGCTGGGTGAAGGAGGAGGGTGTGTGTATGTGGACAAAAGCTGGGTGAAGGAGGGTTTGTGTAGTGGACAAACGTGGGTGAAGGAGGGTTTGTGTATGTGGACAAGGCTGGGTGAAGGAGGAGGGTGTGTGTATGTGGACAAGGCTGGGTGAAGGAGGAGGGTGTGTGTGTATGTGGACAAGGCTGGGTGAAGGAGGAGGGTGTGTGTGTATGTGGACAAAGGTGGGTGAAGGAGGAGGGTCTGTGTATGTGGACAAAGCTGGATGAAGGAGGAGGAGAATCTGGAGTGGACAAGGCTGGATGAAGGAGGAGGGTCTGTGCATGTGGACAAGGCTGGGTGATGGAGGAGGGTCTGTGTATGTGGACAAGGCTGGGTGAAGAAGGAGGGTTGTGTATGTGGACAAAGTTGGGACGAAGGAGGAGGGTTTGTGTATGTGGACAAAGCTGGGTGAAGGAAGGAGGAGGGTGTGTGTATGTGGACAAACGTGGGTGAAGGAGGAGGGTTTGTGTATGTGGACAAACGTGGGTGAAGGAGGGTTTGGTGTATGTGGACAAGGTGGGTGAAGGAGGAGGGTTTGTGTATGTGGACAAGGCTGGGTGAAGGAGGAGGGTGTGTGTATGTGGACAAGGCTGGGTGAAGGAGGAGGGTGTGTGTATGTGGACAAAAGCTGGGTGAAGGAGGAGGGTGTGTGTATGTGGACAAAAGCTGGATGAAGGAGGAGGGTGTGTGTATGTGGACAAAGCTGGATGAAGGAGGAGGGTGTGTGTATGTGGACACAAGGCTGGATGATGGAGGGAGGAGGGTGTGTATGTGGACAAAGCTCTATGAAGGAGGAGGGTGTGTGTATGTGGACAGATTTGCCCCAGTCCTTCCAGTCCGCCCTGCATGGAGCGCGTTGACTGGCGAGGACTACGTCTCTGCCGTCCGCACGACTATCCGGGTCGGGGGCTGCAACGCTTCACGAAGCGGCTTCATCGGCGCCTGCTTGGCTGCTCAGGTTGGTGTGCCGAGTGTTGTCCCCTTTTCTTTTTTTTTCTTTTTCCTTTCTTTTTTTGTTTTGTGCATTTAGCACAAGAAGTTAGAAAACAATTTGATTA
>JADBJO010008080.1:20000-30000 GCA_016801955.1 Conus betulinus | reverse complement strand
CTGTTTATTGTTTTACTGTTCCCTGCCTCATTTCATTTCCATTTCGTTTTGATTAAATCGAGGTTTTTTGTATTTGTTTCTGTCTTTGTGTTTTGTCTTTTGATCTCCCTTGCATCCTTGGGTGGATCCTCAAGCATAGGCTCAAAGATTGCCCCCTACATTTTATACTATTGGCATAATATCTGTAGTTTTTCAGCAAACTTTTTTTTCTCCCCACACTTTCGTTTGGTTTCCTTTACTACTCTTCGCTGGCTGCTTCGGGGGTGCTATTGGATTCTTTTTTGTACCCTTGGTGGTGAGAACACCACAGTATTATGGACTGTGGCGTGTCTCTATTTGACGCCAGGAGCTCAGATACAGCCAGCCGTGTCTCCCTGATGAATTCCGACGCAACATACGAAAGGTTTCGGAGCAAGCAATACAAGGTTCGGAGCAAGCAATACAACAGGTTTCGGAGCAAGCAATACAAGGTTTCGGAGCAAGCAATACAAATAGTTTCGGAACAGGCAATACAAATAGTTTCGGAACAGGCAATGCAAATACATCCTGTCTTTGAAAGGGATTGCGACGGTTCCCTTATACAGCCAGTGAAGAGTTTTCATATCTTTGATATATTTTCTTGATTTCATGTTCCCAATTTTTGGCATCTTCAATCTCCTGTTTTCCCTCTCTCCCCCTCCTTAAGTTCAAAGTTTTGCCAAGTCGTTACTACGAAGACAATTTAGTTGTTGGCCTGCGCTTGTTCCCCCCCCCCCCCCCCCCCCCCCCCCCACCCACCACTATTAGATTCTTTGTATTTGTCTGACTTTATTCAAGTTTAAAAGGCTGTGCCACTCTTGAATAAAAGTTACTCTGTGTTAGGGTTTCCTTATGGGAGCAAAAACTACCCCACTCGTTTACTACTTCAGGACTACTTGTTTGATTAAAGTTTGGTTGGTTGTTTTGGTTCCAGTCTCTTCATCGTATCGATGATTTTAGACTCTAGCATTAACAAAAAAAAAAAAAAAAACAGGAAGACTTTGTGAATTTTCACACATCATCAAACAAATTTTTTAACGGGAAAAAAAAAGAAGACAGAGAGAGAGTTACAAGAAACGTGCAATATGACTACACAACAAATGAATAGCTAATCTAAATCGTTTTATTAAAAGGCTGGCCCTGCTTTGTGGAATAAAACTTCCCCTTTCATTTAGTCATGCTAGGCCATTTTCTACTCTAAAAATTCAGGATGAATAACAGACTGACAAGCGAACTGAAAACGTTAGTAGTCAAAACGCTGTTTCTTCCCGTAGTTCCTTTTGGCTACTACATTCGTTTCACGGACACTCTTCCTGATCCTTTCTGTAAATTTTGGACAATGTGTCGTTCCTCTGTTGCATTGTGATAGTCTGAGGGGTGCTAATATCGTGTGTGTGCGTGTGTGTGTGTGCGCGCGGGGGGTGGAGGGGGGGCGTGCGTGCGTATGGTATGGGATGGTGGAGCTAAGGTAAGAGGAGAAGGAGAAATAATGATGGTTTGTGTAGGGTCTGATAGCGTGTGTGTCTGTTGAAACTGGACGGGTTGTTTTGAACTTTAAGATATTCATCTTCATGTATACGCATGTTAAACGCGAGCAGGCATGTGCGCGCGCGCGCGTGCGCACACACACACACACACACACACACACGCGCACGCACGCACGCACGCACACACACGCGCCTGCACACACACACACACACACACACACACACACACACACACACACACACACACACACACACACACACACACGAACGACCACTGAGATCCAACAAATACTAAAAGTCTCCAAGAAGGAAATGGCTAGACTTATGACAATACATTTCAGTTTGGTGTTGAGTTAATGTCATTTTTTTTTGTTCTTAAGATAAGAATGGAGACACTGGATTGGTGTTTTCAAAATTGAAGTATGAAGAGAAGTAATAAAACATCTGCGCCCCCCTGCGGATGCAAATGAAATACCAAAACGGGATCGGTCTTTAAATAGAAGTCTGATGTAGGCCAACCACCTCGGTGGATTAGCTGTCATCATGATCATTATCAATAATATCATCATCATCTTCATCATGATCATGATCATCATCATCATCATCATCATCATCATCATCGTTGTTGTTGTTGTTGTTGTTGATGATGATGATGATGTGATGATGATGATGATGATGATGTTGCTGTTGCTGTTGCTGCAGTTGTTGTCACTGCTGCTGCTGCTGCTGCTGCTGTTGTTGTCGTCGTCGTCGTTGTTGTTGTTGATATATACCATTTCATCAGTGACATTGTTCACGGCTCAAGGCGGTCCGGATAAGTTCCAGATCAGTCCTATTGGCTGGTATGTTTATTCGCGGAGACAGGTAACCCATAGCAAGGAACCCATTGATCAGCATGTGCACCGTGCACAATGTCAGTCATCACGCAGCCGTACCCCATCCTGGTGAGTTCCTCACTGCAGACAACAGCTGCATCCAAAGTCGTCGTGTTTCGAAAGCTGCAGAACTCCTGCAGAAGTCACCAGTATCAATCATTGTTGTTGTCGTCGTCGATGTTTTTAGCAGCCGCTGCAGCCTCTCTCTCTCTCTCTCTCTCACACACACACACACACACACACACACACACACACACACACACGTGCGCGCGCGCGCGCGCGCGCACGCAAGCACGCACGCAAGCGCACACACACACACACACACACACACACACACACACACACACACACACACACACAACCTGATCGAATTGGGCAGATTCCAGACTTTCCCTTGAATGCGTGTCATACACAGAAAAGATCTGAAAACTCTACACTAACATCAATTTATCATGAGACATGACAATGCAGTCTTCCACTGTTCTCTCCAAAAGAACTGAAAAACCGGGGTGGGGGGAGGGGGGAGTGTAAATTATCGATGCTTTTGCCCTGGAAGGCATTTCGGAAACTACGTCGTAAAATTAGGGAAATACGGACCTTAAACAGATCATATGATTGAGTGGATGAATCTTTTCCTTGTATGAGACATGCTTGCATGTCTCCATTATAGCGTCTTTTCGACTCGACTGGTGCACCATAGCAAAACTCGTTACTGCCAACTGCGAATGTTTAATGATGTAGGCATTTTCCGCCGCCACCACAAATCGATCGACAGCATTTGCCAATAGAATTGGTGAAGTTGACTCAAACAATCAACCAGAAAGCTTCATTTGATGATTCGTTAAAAGGTAGATGGCGGGTTTTGTTTTGTTTTGTTTTGTTTTTTGTTTTTGGTGCTGTTGTTGCTGTTTTTTTTTGTTTTGTTTTTTGTTTTTTGTATTGTTTGTTTGTTTGTTTTTAATTTTCTGGCCACTCAAAAAAAATTGCTGTGACAGCACAGACTAATTGAAGAGTGATGAGTGTCTGATTTGCGATGAGTATTTCAAAGTTAGATTTTTTCTTCTAGCGACACATATTCAGATTGAGATGCTTGATCATTAATTTAATTGCCAAATCAATTAGAGATTATTTTACAAGAACGTTACCTGAGCCAGCCTTTTTGTTTGATCGATCAAGACTGCCCGAGTGTGGTTAGCATTTGAGCTTCGTTGTAAATCATGTAGTTTCTTTAAAAATAATAATAATAATAACAAAAAAAAAACAAAAAAAAACAGTGTATATTGAGATCGATCCACAAGAAAGACTCAGACTGCATGAGGTAGAGGGGGGGAAATGACGATTTCGTGTTGAGGGTAAAAGGTAAAGAATCTCTAACGCCATCGTTTTGATGACGTCACTTATTATCATGAGTGTAAACGGGGCTATTCGATGTTCGTCGTTTGCTAAGGGAGCTAAATTTCCCGCGCGCATTGCGTGTTGGAATGTACATCTTCCCCCCTACCTCCCTTCACCTCTCCTCACCCTCACCCATCTTCCTTCATTATTCAGTTTCCTGACTCATCCTAGTTTTGTTTGGTTCAAATTTAGTGCACATGAAATTTTGTCGGCGTTGGCATTGTCATATGTTTCATTGATGCGCATGTTTTGTACCATGTAATTAATTTGAACTGCACGACCTACTGTGCTGTCCTTTCGGGAGCGAAGACGACTTATGCTATCACTATGCAGTGGTGTGTGTGTGTGTGTGTGCGTGTGTGTGTACGAAGATGACTGATCAGGCTGATCCTCGCATTGAATAGTCTGTTGCAGTGAGGACAGGGCAGACTTGGAGGTGAGCCAGGCTGAAAGGTGGTGCTTGCTCTTGTTTGTTGTTTGTTGTTGTTTGGTTTTTTTGTTTTGTTTTGTTTTGTTTTTTGGTTGTTTTTTTTTGGGGGGTTGTTTTTTTGTTTGTTGTTTTTTTTTCCCCCGAAGCTGACGTTTTTGCTCCTGTGTCGCCACTCACCTCGTTTCAATGTCTTTCACTCCGGATTGGATCATGGTGCGCCACATTGAGCGATCTTGAGCAGCTTCTTCCTGGGAGGCAGGGGCGATGCTGCAACACTTCAGCGAGGCCTTCAGTGTGTCTTTGGAGCGCTTCTTTTGCCCTCCATGGGAACGCTTGCCTTCCAGCTGCTCGCCATAGAACAGTCTCTTTGGGAGACGATTTTCATCCATACGGTGTACATGACGTACTGTGTACTCTTGTAGTGACCTACAGTTTGTATTTGGTGATAATTGCAGCTAGCAAAGACCATCATGAGGTGTGCTAGTCTAGAATGTCTGTTGGGAGATATGTTAGTTATGAATTTTTTGAAATGTACATTGTATAGCAAGGAGCACAGAATTTGCGATCACAACAGATCAGTGGACAGAGGTTTTCATGGGTACAATTTGAAGATGCTAGTTCTTAGAACTGCTGCACACATCTCCAGATAGTTATGCTTAAAGTACGGGGACAACAGGCTAAATAGTATAGCGCTTTTTTTTTTTTTTTCCTTTGTTTAGTGAACAGGATAAGGGTGAAGTAGCTGATAGATCACTTTTGTTTATGAGCAGTCAGTACACGAGAGACTGACTCATCATTTGCAGTGTGTGCTTTAGTGCTGGGCATTGACAAGGTTATGGGCAATCACCGGATGAATCTGTTCATGTTACAGCACCGCGCAGTGGCTCGCTGGCTGGGCAGCCTGGTGATGTACGATCCTCTCCTACTCTCAACGATCTCTCTCTCTCTCTCTCTTCTCTCTCTCTCTCTCTCTCTCTCTCTCTCTCTCTCTCTCTCTCTCTCCTCTCTCTCTGTCTCTCTCTCTCTCTCGTGTCTCTGTCTCTCTCTGTCTCTCTCTGTCTCTGTCTCTCTCTCTCTCTCTCTCTCTCTCTCTCTCTCTCTCTCTCTCTCTCTCTCTCTCTCTCTCTCTTTTGTGAGCTTCGGCAAGAATGTATTACAGGAAAAGTTTATGCATATCCATGTCTATTTTCAACGTAGCCTTACTGATGGCTAACAGTATCAAAATCATACTGAAGAATGTATGCATGTATTTATATATAGGCATTTAAAAGGCGTGCGACTGTCTGTTGAAGGATGTGAATGTTCATATTGAAGCATGTCTCTGTTGTACTCTATGGTCAAAAGATGTTGGAATTTGTCATCATTATGTTGATGTATCCTTACTTTTTCTTGTTGTTAAAGTGCCATTGTAAATATGTCTCCCCTTTAGTAGGGGCTGTGCCCTAACCTGAAAAAAGCATTTTCCATTTCCATTTTCCCTCTTCTCCTCTCTCTCTCTCTCTCTCTCTCTCTCGTCTCTCTCTCTCTCTCTCTCTCTCTCTCTCTCTCTCTCTCTCTCTGGTCTGCCCTAATGTGATGTACTGCTTCTTATCAGTGGTTACCTTGTGTTTGTTCCGTTGGCAATCAGTGCCGTATAAATGCATGGTAGAATTGGATTTGAAGCGTTTGTTAAGTGCATTAGTACTGGTGAAATGGAACAGCTGTCATCTTTAGTAGCAATGGTCTTATTGGCAGGTTGTCAGTCCTCTCACGGTGGGACCTTGACTTGATTTCGATTGCAAATAAAGACAGAAAATGAAAAATGATATGACTGTTGAACAGATGTGGGCAGAGTGGCTACACAGCCTGCAACACCACATTCTTTCCACAGCACTGAAGGAACAATCCTCCTTGCCTGTCTACAAGAGAGAGAGAGAGAGAGAGAGAGAGAGAGAGAGAGAGAGAGAGAATGTGTATGTGCGTGTGTATGTGTGTGCGTTCGTACGTACGTGCGCGTGAGTGTGCGTGTGTGTGTGCGCGCGCGCGTGCGAGTGCGCGCATGGATGTGTATGCGAACGTATGTGTGTGTACATGCGTCCTTACGTGCGTGCGTTTGTGTGTGCGCGCACGCGTGCGCTTATGTGTGTGTGCGTTTGTGTATGTGTATATGTGTGTTTGCACGTGTGTGTGTGTTTCAAAGGAATTAATATATACAAAATTCAACCAGACAAAAAACAGAAAATGTAATAATCAAGCCGGCGACTACATTTTACAGGTATATCAACTGAGGAATCTGAGCACTTTGCTGCATCGATTCCTACCTGAACGAGGCGTTTATAACCACATTCTATCGACCACAGAGACAGCTGACAGGAGAAAAGCTAGGACAGGCGAGCGTGTACACAACCCACAGGATCCAGTGATAGCCAGTTTCCCACCTACACAGCCCCCCACCACACAGGGAAACCTGGACAGCAGACTGGAACAAACAGTTCGTGTTGTGAATTCACCAATCAACGCCAAGACACACAGGCTGTGTTGTGAATTGACCAAACAACGCCAAGACACACAGGCTATGTTGTGAATTGACCAGACAACGCCAAGACACACAGGCTCTATTGTGAATTGACCTAATAACACCAAGACACACAGGCTGTGTTGTGAATTGACCAAACAGCACCAAGTCACACAGGCTGTGTTGTGAATTGATCTACAGCATCAGGACACACAGGCTGTGTTGTGATTGACCAAACAGCATCAGGACACACAGGCTGTGTTGTGAATTGACCAAAGAGCACCAAGACACACAGGCTGTGTTGTGAATTGACCCAACAACACCAAGACACACAGGCTGTGTTGTGAATTGACCTAACAGCACTAAGACACGCAGGCTACGTTGTGAATTGACCAAACCACAGCAAGACACACAGGCTGTGTTGTGAATTGACCTAACCACACTAATATATACAGGCTGTGTTGTGAATTGATCCGACAGCACCAAGACACACAGGCTGTGTTGTAAATGACCCACCAACACCAAGACACACAGGCTGTGTTTTGAACTAACCAGACAACACCAAGGCACACAGGCTGTGTTGTGAACTAACCAGACAACACCAAGGCACACAGGCTGTGTTTGTGTGAACTGGCACACAACTGAACTCCGGGACAGATAAGGTGTGTGTGGAGAAATGATAGAACTGAACGCCAAGACAGACAGACTGTGTCGTGAGGCAATAAAAGTGAACGCCAGGTCAGATACACTGTGTTGTGAGGCAATAAATAGTGAACGCCAGGTCAGATACACTGTGTTGTGAAGTTATAAAAGTGAACCTCAGGTCAGGTACACTGTGTTGTGAGGCAATAAATAGTGAACGCCAGGTCAGATACACTGTGTTGTGAAGTTATAAAAGTGAACGCCAGGTCAGGTACACTGTGTTGTGAGGCAATAAATAGTGAACGCCAGGTCAGGTACACTGTGTTGTGAGGCAATAAATAGTGAACGCCAGGTCAGGTACACTGTGTTGTGAGGCAATAAATAGTGAACGCCAGGTCAGGTACACTGTGTTGTGAGGCAATAAATAGTGAACGCCAGGTCAGGTACACTGTGTTGTGAGGCAATAAATAGTGAACGCCAGGTCAGGTACACTGTGTTGTGAGGCAATAATAGTGAACGCCAGGTCAGATACACTGTGTTGTGAGGCAATAAATAGTGAACGCCAGGTCAGGTACACTGTGTTGTGAAGGTACAAAATTGAACATCAGGAGAGACAGGCTGTGTCGTGAACTGATCAAACCAAACCAACCTATGCTGCCTTGAAGCTAGACGGTGGCGGGTCTGCCCATCGTTTACATGCAGCAGACGTGTCAACTGTGTGTACTACGAATGTGGAGGACCGGCGTCCAGTGAAGCTGACAGCGTGGTTAGAGTGCCAGTGGGGTCTGCAGGTGCTTGCACTATGTCCGACACGTCTCACATCGTGCAGGTCATCGGAGGCAAGGGCAGATTGAGTCGTGAGGAGTTGTATCCCAAGCCGACTCGGCTGACTCACAAAGGAACCGCCAAACGCGTGGCCATCGTCATGGTCTGTCTCTCAGCCATCTGTGGCGTCTACGTCCTCTTGAGGGGACACTGGAGAAACGCGCACGGACCGTTCGTCGACATGCAGGGTGTCATGACCCCCATCCATCACTCGCCCCGACTCGGAAGCCTCTGCTTCAAAGATGTTGGGTGGGAACGGGGGTGAAGGTACACACGGTGTGAGTGTGGGTGAGGAGACCCCTGGCGATGTGGAAGGCCCTCGTGATGGCGATGGCAGAACAGAGGAAGAGCTCACGGCCGCTAAACCCAAGGCCACCAGTGAAGAACCGAGTCGCGAACTGGATCTGGAGAGCACGGGAACGTCTGACCCAGCAACTCATACAACAGCAAGCCAAGATTCTACAGCTTCTCACAGACAAACTCCGGAAGGAACAACAGCAGCACAAAGGTGATCAAGAAGAACAAGCACAGAACAGCACAACTGAACAACACCAAGAACAACATCACCTGTCTCAACATGAACCAACGGGTCAGTCTGCAGAACACCCACAGAACAAGTCAAAACTAGCAGAACAGTCCAAGGAACTTCAGCCGAGCTGGCAAGAAACAAGGAATCAACACCACGAAGAACATCAACCGACTCACCAAGAATCAAATAATCAGTCTAAAGTAGTACAGGAGAAGCCGGAGCCGGCGCATCTACAGCCTCAGACAGAATCAACAGAGGCGCTTCAACAGCCGGAGCGACCGGTGCAAACCAAACATCCAGAAGTGCCACCACCATTACCACCATCTTCTCTGCCAAAGCAACCAGTCCGTGCAAAACAACCAGAAGTGCGTCCGCATTTACCACAGCCTCATCCACTGTCACAGATGCTACCACCAGTTCGACAGCACAAACCGTTCAATGACCACGTGGCCAAGCCAATACCTTCACATGACGAAGTGGACAAGACGAGTGCGACGCCCAGACGCCCAGAGCAACACAGACGTCCCATGCACGAGACTGGTCTGGTCAAGTTGCCCTTACTTTCACCCGGGCATAGGCCCTGCAGAAAAGGCAGAGATACTGAAGCAAGCAATGTTCCAAAGGAATCTCATGGCAGAAACTCGAAGAAAAGCGCAGGAGTGGTTAAAACAGAGAAAGGCACACAGAACATCCTGAACTGTGGATGCTGCAAAGTTTGTCGATGAGGCTGTCAAGATGAAGTCCGAACAGAAAGTATAGGTTTACAGGCAAATAGTCGGTACTTGCGTTAACTAAGTTTCATCAATACTTGCTTAAACTAAGCTGCATCAGTACTTACGTAAATTTAGTTGCATCAGTACTTAGGCCTATGTAAGCTAAGTTGCATCAGCGCTTACGTAGACAAAGTTGCATCAGTACTTACGTAAACTGAGTTGCATCAGTTATGTTGCACCAGTTATTATGTAAACTAAGCTGCATCAGTACTTATATATACTAATTGCATCAGTACTTACGTAAACGAAGTTGCATCAGTACTTACATACCTTAAATTGCTAACGAGCTACGCGACACATGAGGCAATCAACACGCTTCACCATAGTTATGCTCTGTCCCCCAACCAGTGGTATCCTACCGTCGTTCCATCTTCTGCTGACCACATGTACATCTCGAAGAGCTCACGGTGACGGAAACTTAAACATTTCAAGTTCTACAGAAGGGTCGAAAGACGCTGCCATGATGTGTCAGAAAGCCCATGATACACAATGCATCGCCCGCACACGGACATAGCAGAGGGTGACCCACACT
>JADBJO010008079.1:95833-101768 GCA_016801955.1 Conus betulinus | reverse complement strand
GATGGTGGGTGTGGGCCAGATATTCACCCACTGGAAAGGACTCACGTTTGTGTTCCTGAGTCTCCTGTGCAGGTTGCGCTCAGTTTCACCAGTGTAACTATGGTCACAGCCCTGGCAGTCTATCTTGTATATCACCCCTGTTTTGTCCAGTTTGTCAGTTTTGTCTTGGGGTGGACTAACTGGCTTCTGATGGTGTTGGTGGGTTTGGCGTGGACACTGACTCCCAACTTTCGGATCTTCCTGCTGAGAGCTTCAGTGACGCCGCCGACGTACGGCATGGAGACGCGCCCTCTGGAAGGGGTTGACGTTCAGTGGAGGGTTTAAGTTGTCTTATCGTGTGAACTCATGGGATCGAAAATGACCCTACACCGGTAAAGCCCTCGCCTCTCACTGCTGTCAGTTTGACCAGTGACCTGTTTTCCGCTGACTGTAACAAATGTGTCGGAGCAAGCAACAGACAGTATGTGCGAGAACGTGCAAAACGAGTCGTGTGTTAATGTAAAGGGACCTTTTTCTTCTTTTTCGTATAATGTAAACGGATTGTTTTCATGATATTTGATCCAGAGTTCATTTCTTTCTCATGTGAAATTTGGTTTTGTTCGATTATCTTAAACTTTTATGGTGGAAAGTTACCCACATTCATTTCAGTTTTAAACTTTTTTTTTTCTCAAGCCAGCAGTGAAGTTTAGGAAACGACAGAGACGATCCAATGGAATAATCTGTCTCATACGAAATGAGTTGACTTCCTTTGTGAGAGAGTGTTTATGTTGATTATGTCAATATCTTTGTTTTTCTGATTGACAAACACTTGTTTGGAATTGATAGATATGTCGTTTATGTTCGTATGTTCCACTCCACCAGATGTATCACAAGTTTATGCCAATTTTAATATCGACAATGGGATTTTATTGTTCTGAACGTTGATTTGAATAGCAGAATATCAAATACTTCTCAAGACATCCGTGGGGTTATTTACCATGATGTACAATACAAAAGCCTGCCTGTTGGTGTGAATCGTTGTTCTGAAGACTGTCATTTGAATAATTTTGGTAAGTTGCTTTTAGATATGTGCACCGCTATGGGATTCTGTAAATTGCATGGAGTATGTAAGGGTGGCCTAAATGGTTGCTATACATACATATCTGGGTCTGGTAACAGTGTAACTGATTTTTTTTTTTCAAATGACTTCTTACCTTTCTTTATGACATTTGTGATCTTTGTTTGTTTTTGGAGTGTATAGAGTCTGACCACTTACCTGTTTGTGTTCGTATTCCTTTCCATGTCAAAATAAAGTTAATGCTGATAAAAGTTATGTTGATTTCATGCAGAAAAAAAGAAAAGAGAAATGTATGGAAAGAAGAATATGAACACTTATATAGAAATACTCTTAGTAATGATGAAATGCGTACAAAGATAAGTATTGCGAGGATTTAATTGACACTGATGTTGATGAAGCATTAGATGTGTTTCAAGATTGTATTAAGAAAAGTGCCGATTGTATGAAATGCAAATATTCCCCAGCAGATCAAAAGCACATGGTGACTGATTTGATTTGGAATGTATGGTGACTAAGAAAAATGTTAGACATCTATTGAGAACTAGCCAGTGTTCCTGGAGATATCAAAGAATATATCATTGCAACACAGGCGTATACAGATTTACTGAAGAAGAAGAAGCAGAAGGAGATAAAAAAAAAACCCAACTGATATTAGATAAA
The DNA here is from genome assembly GCA_016801955.1 of Conus betulinus. Lineage (NCBI taxonomy): Eukaryota > Metazoa > Mollusca > Gastropoda > Neogastropoda > Conidae > Conus > Conus betulinus. Next base: position 100,051 of record JADBJO010008079.1, on the reverse strand, counting down.
GTACTAATGCCAATAAAAATTCGAAAGCAATTTTAAGAAACTGTTCGTAAAACTAATTTCAAAAGTAAACAGGTAAGAAACACTGTATGTGCTGACACATGGTTCGAACATTTTCAATCTTTGTTACAAACGGATGGAAATGATATATCCATGCGATGTTTTTGAAGATGTAGATAAACAGTATGAACCGCCCAGTTTCTAAAAATTAAGTGTTGCTAACTCTAAGAAAAAACTTAAAGACCGAAAAACAACCGGACTTGATGGTATAAGAGACGAATTGGGCACGTGCTCATGTGAAGAGGTAGTCCCGTTTTATTCTTAAACATTTCAATAAATTAATTGATAGTGATACATTTTCCAACTTTGGACCGAGTCTCTCATTTTGGCTATCTTTAAAAAAGGTGACTTAAAACAACCCTAACAACTATAGATGAATTTCTCTTACCAATATTGGCAGCAAATCCTTTAACACGATTATTAACAGGCGATTGCAAGAATGAGCAGATCAAAATAATACCACAGGTCAGCATCAGACAGATTTTAAGAAAGGATATTTAACTATTGACCACATGTTTACCTCGATAGCTCTCGTTCAAAAACATTTTTCTATAAACGCAAATTGTATGAAGCATTTTTAGATTTTGAGAACAAAAAGTGTTTGATTTTATTAACAGACACCTTGTTTGGCCAGTTTTGTTTTAAAAATGGTATTACAGGAAAAAAAATGTTTATGATATAGTTAAAGCAAGAGTTTGATGTGGTGCGATATTGACAGAGTGCATCAAATGTACAGCTGGACTAAGACAGGCATATGCATGCAGTCCGGTGCTTTTTTTTCTTTACTTTATTAATGAGCGAGCAACTGAAGTGCTCAGGAACGGGAACATGGCGCTATGCTGTCTCTAGAGGCATTTGAATTATCCGTTCTTTTATTAGCTGATGATGTAATCTTAAAGACATTCCTCAGAGTAGAGATGAGGACACAAAGTGACCTTGTATATGGTGAAGTTAGCAGGTATGCTACATGCACATGTGTGTGTGTGTGTGTGTGGTGTGTGTGTGTGTGTGTGTGTGTCTCTCTCTCTCTCTCTCTCTCTCTCTCTCTCTCTCTCAGAGAGAGAGAGAGAGAGAGAGAGAGAGAGAGAGAGAGAGGAGAGAGAGAAAGAGAGAGAGAGAGAGAAAGAGAGAGAGAGAGATTGGTGTACATGTTACAAATGGAACAACAAAGAGTTCCCACTTAAAGCATATGTTATACGATTTAGATCTCAAAGGTAAAGTAAACTGCATGATTCGAGTGCGAACCTGTTTGTTTGATTACGGTTTTGGGTTATCTGGTACAATCAGGAGGCTGGATACGTAAATGATTTTATTCGTACACTTCGCCAACGGCTACTATACTGTAGCTGGCAAAATTGGGACTGAACATAGTCAGACCAGCAGTAGATATGATATGTACAGACATATTTGTGATACACATGCTTTGAAGCCCCTATCTATTATTGGATTTGNTTGTTTGATTACGGTTTTGGGTTATCTGGTACAATCAGGAGGCTGGATACGTAAATGATTTTATTCGTACACTTCGCCAACGGCTACTATACTGTAGCTGGCAAAATGGACTGAACATAGTCAGACCAGCAGTAGATATGATATGTACAGACATATTTGTGATACACATGCTTTGAAGCCCTATCTATTATTGGATTTGAACCCATATTTGAAATAGATAACCACGATATTCCGGCTTGGAATCTCAGATTTAATGGTATAGATTTAGATACAGAACTGTCAACAGAAGTGTTTATGCTTGTCCAATGTGTAAGAAGCAGAGGAAAGCGAGGTACATTTTTTTTTTTTCGCGAAAGCTATATAAAACCTAACTATCATCGACAACCCTATTTGTTCTAACTCAGTTTACTAATGTCCTCATAAAAGCCTCACGACGTGAGAAAATTTTCACTATTCCTGTCTAGGACATTTAAGTTAAGAGAGTTAGTATCATCTTAGAAAATCACTCTTTTGTTGCTGTCCCTATTCTGTTTCTATGCATCGTTATTGGTAGTTATTCAGATTCATTTCCTGTGTGAGTTTTTTGCCGACTGATGTTTTTTGAATGATTGTTGATATGATGTTCTCGCACTGCTTTAGAAGGTACCGTGGCCTATTGTGAATAAACTCATCCATGTGTTGTGGAGAGAGAGAGAGAGAGAGAGAGAGAGAGAGAGAGAGAGAGAGAGAGAGAGAGAGAGAGAGAGAGAGAGAGAGATGTGTAGATAGACACACACACACACACACACACACACACACACACACACACACACACACACACACACACACACACAAACCGACAGCCAGGCAAAATAGAAAACACACTCTGTCTCTGTCTCGCCTCCACTCTCTCTCTCTCTCTCTCTCTCTCTCTCTCTCTCTCTCTCTCTCTCTCTCTCTCTCTCCACAACACACGTGCCAGTGAAAATGATACCATATGTATCATATTGCACAGTGCACCATATCCTTGGGGAGAGAACACAGTGTGGTGACACAGTATGCATCACCGGCATACTGCGCTATGCGCCATGGAACAGTCTACTTCGCATTGACGCTGTATACATTATCTCACACTTGCACAGAGTGCCGCTGAACAGTCTTTCTCCCTGGTGACAGTATACGTCACTTCACACAGTGCACCATACACCAGGGAACAGTCTACTCCCTAGTGACAGTATACGTCACTTCACACAGTGCACCATGTACCAGGGAACAGTCTACTCCCTGGTGACAGTAAACGTCATTTCACACAGTGCACCATGTACCAGGGAACAGTCTACTCCCTAGTGACAGTATACGTCACTTCACACAGTGCACCATGTACCAGGGAACAGTCTACCCCCTAGTGACACAGTATACGTCACTTCACACGGTGCACCATGTACCAGGGAACAGTCTACTCCCTAGTGACAGTATATGTCACTTCACACAGTGCACCATGCACCAGGGAACAACACACTCCCTACTGACACAGCATACCTGACTTCACACATTGCTCTGTGTGCCACAGAACAGTGTTTTCCCTAGTGTCACTGTATACATTAACTCACATAGTGCACCAGTACCCAGGGGACAGTCGACTCTCTGCTGACACTATTCTATCAATTCACACAGTGTGTCATGTAGCCTAGACCAGTCTACTTTCTACTGTCCCAGTATACACATCACTCTGTTCACCATCCTTACAATGCACTTGGAACATGGGATTCATCCAGTTAGTAATGTCACAAAGGACAGCGGCATATTTCTTACCTTGTGCACTAAGCGGCATCGCCAAAATGTACGTTTGACCATCGATGTGTTCTGTCTTGAATTAGTTTCCAATATGAAAGGCATATAGAATAGCTCTCTCACTCACACACATGTCGTGGGATAAAACATGTTCAGCCTACGTTTCAAAGGTACGACTGTGAATTCATTGCTATGCCCTCCACATACACAGACTGTGTAATGAAACATTACAGGGTATAAATCATGCACAACAACCCTTTTCAGGAACAAACGTCTGTTATATATCCATTTCTTTTTCGAATCCAACTGGATGGAAATACATATCGTCATCATTCCATCACGCCATCACGCCATCATCATCATCATCATCATCATCATCATCATCATCATCATCATCATCATCATCATCATCATCATCATCATCATCATCATCATCATCATCATCATCATCATCTCTTCTTCATCTTCTTCTCTTCTTCTTCTTCTTCTTCTTCTTCTTCTTCTTCTTCTTCATCATCATCATGGGTCCTCGTCGTCGTCGACTTCGTCATCACTATTTTTGTCGTCGTTGTATCATCATCATCATCATCATCATCAGCAGCAGCAGCATCATCATCATCATCATCATCATCATCACTCATCAGCAGCAGCAGCAGCTACTACAACAACGGTTGCAGCGGCGACTGCACAAAAAGCTTTTTTTTTTTTTTTATCATAATTAACATCATAATCACTGTCGTTATCGCCATTGAATTAATTGTTCATGTTGCCATCGTGATCAAAATCGGTGTCGTTGTCGTCATAATCACAGCCATTATCATTATCATCATTATCAGTCCAGTGCACAGTCTTAGCATTGCAGTCACAAAGGGATCACCACAGCCACTGGCCTTCTGTCATAATACTTGGTGAGGATGAAGTAATTAGCCATCAACTAAC
>JADBJO010008079.1:85833-90833 GCA_016801955.1 Conus betulinus | reverse complement strand
CGTATAATTATAACGATACAGTGTAAGCAGGCTCTGAAATGGAACGTGTCTCGTGCTGCTACATGATGCAAGTGGGGCTACAGTGTCCTGACCTAGTATCATCTATTTGATCTCAATGGCCCCTCATAGACAAAAAGAGACAATCGTTTTGAATACTGTTCAGCCCCGTTTAACACTCTACAACAAAAGCCGTAAAGTCCTAAAGCATGCACACATGGCCGTGCAATATTATCATAATAATGTATGCCAAATCAATTCAAAAAAATCTTTTTGGTAGGTTTGACTAAAGCATCATGTCAACATTCTGCTCTGAAACTTGTTAATCTACGCACCCATAAAAAAGTACATATCAATCCAACTCCATTAAAATGAGATTGGAGCAGTGATGTCCACAGAAAAAAGGCTGAATTCTCTCCACAGCACTCCCTCCAGCTGTACTTCTAACAACGGATCAAAACATGACCTCACTAAATATACATCCTCTGACTAAGTAACCTGAATTCGACAAGGCATCGTTTATCTTTAAAATGTCGACTAAATCCATACCATGCTGTACTAATGCCCTTCATACAAGAGCTGTTCTGGTTCGCAAAAATCCAGTATCTGTTATCTGCGCATTAGTCAGTATACAATAAGCCCAGTTTGCTCTGTACCATTAATCTGGGACTTACTTCTAGCGAGTCTACAAAATACAGACATACTAACACATTGAAGATACATTCATGGTTCAATTTTTGTTTCTTTTGAAATCAAAATCATAGACGTCCAACAGCAATTTCAAATATAAGCCATAATATGGATACACTGTCTGAATACATGACCTACTCCATGAAACTGCTCACCTCATCTACTATTCTCTCTCTTGCCTACAGCCTTTCCCGAGTCTCTCTCTCTCTCTCTCTCTCTCTCTCTCTCTCTCTCTCTCTCTCTCTCTCTCTCTGCCGCATCCTCCTCCTTCTCCTCCTCCTCCTCCGCGTTTTCCTCCTCTCCAGCCTTTAGTTTCCTTCACGTGCGAATCAATTTAAGGTTTGCCTCTTGTTACTGAATAATATCTGATACCAACCGCCGTGGCGAAGTGGTTAATGTTGCGGACTCTCAGCTGGGCGGTTACAGTTCGATTCCCTATCAGAGCCATGCGTTTTTTTTTTTTTTTTTTTTTTTTTTTCTGTCCCAACCGGCTCATATCCAGTGTTGGGTTAACTACGGGCTCGGTTGGGAAGACTGGGACTGCACATTTGAGTTTCATCCACAAAATGGATAAACCTCTGAAAGCTTTACTCTACCTTCTTGACAAACACTGCCGGTATCTCTAATACTCAGGCCCGGTTGACACCGGGATACGCCATGAAAGTAAACATACAATACAGTCATGTTATGCATTCTCAGACCGGAATAGAAATCCGTGGCACCATCTTGATCATCACACTCTTCAGCCCTCCATGCCTCAGTGTTGATGTCCTGTCCATGTCTATGGCCTTGCTTGGATTCCGTCAGGGTCACTAACATCAGCCAATGTCAGGGGCTGTCGTTGGATGGACGTGGTGGCCCTCCAGAGGGAGAGCTTACTAACGCCGGCTCCGCGACTAAGCCATCATTTTGTCAGCAGGGTCTTTGTAGATGGCGCCTTACGTGTGCTGAATCAGAAGAGGCAAAACCGAAGACCACTGAAGTGAGTTGGCAGCAGTGCAGTGTCTCCTTTGGTGGGTGCCTATTGACGACTTTACATTGACTGCTCGCTGTAAGTTGCTGGTCCCTGGGCTGCAGCAGGATGGGCCAGGCTGTGGCTATGGATAAGGAGCTAGGACTGTGGATGCAATGCCATTGAGGTGGCACACAGAAGATTGGACAGGAAAACGAATATCGTCTGATTTAGTGCCCGATTTTTTTTTTTCTCCAGTTAGTATCTACTGATCTTATGCGTTTTGTTTGATATGACAACATGTGCCTTTTTCTACGTGTATGGTATCTCGAGCACGAAAATATATGTTCAATAATGAATCATGCATCATGCAAGGTGGATTCAGTTGGGAAACCTGACTAGCCCTGCTAGCGTTGATAGGTCCATTGCTCTTGATTGTACAAACAAAATATGTTTACAAAATTTCATATGTACCTCGTCACGCGGTTTTTTTGAGGAAAGATAATTTTCAGAAAAAAAAAAAAGACAAAGCACACTAGCTGCCGTGGCGAAGTGGTTAGCGTCGCGAACTCCCGGCTGGGAGGTCGTGGGTTCGAAGCCCATCAGAGTCATGTGGGGTTTTTTGCCCTGACCAGCTCCTACTCAGAGTTGAGTTTGTTGTGGACTCAGTTGGGAAGACAGGGACCACACAGTCGAGTTTCATCCACTTAATGGATGCGTTTCTGAGAGTGTTGCTCAAATTTCCTGACCAACACTGCAGGTGCCTGTATCTCTCGGGCCTGGTTGACGCTGAAAGGCAGCATAGAGTACAGTCCTGTCATGTAGTCTCAGACCAAAATGGAAATCCGTAGCATCATCTTAATCATCCACATTCTCATCGATCAGCATTAAAAACAAACAAACAAACAAACAAACACATTTGTGGCCCTTCATGCCCTGCTCTCATGGTGTCCTCAGTTCCGATGTCCTTTGCACGTCTGTGGCCTTGGTTTGGTCCGACGTGGTCACCGGTATCGGAGAGTCTATGGGGGATGTCGCTGGGCGGACGTGGTGGCGCCCTCCAGAGAGAGAGAGCTCACTCACGCTGGCTCCGCGACTAAGCAATCATTGTCGTCAGTAGGGGGGCTTAGTAGGTGGTGTCCTGCGTATGTTAGATCAGAACAGGCGCCACTGAACACCACCGAAGCGATTCGGCAGCAGTGAAGTGTCTCCTCCAGTGGGTTGTCTCTTGACAACTTGGCATTGACTGCTCCCTGTGGATTGCCAGTGCCGGGGCTGCGGCAGGGCTGACCGGGCTGTGGCTGTGGATGGGGAGTTGGAATGAGCGGAGTGGGTGCACTGCCTCTGAAGGGGCGCAGAAGTTGGGACAGAGAAAAAACACATGTCTTTTCTTTAGTTGGGGTTTGAAGTGAGGGCATGAATGTGCAGCAGCGAGGTGGTGGTCAGTGCGACATACTGCACTAGACATCACTGTGATGTGCAAGACGTCTTTCAGATCACGCTGATACATGAGTATAAAATCAATAAAGGGGCAATGTTTGGACCACGGACGCATTACGTTTGTCTTTAGACTGTCTTTCGCTGGAAGGTGGGGGGATGGTGACGAGTTAATAATTCGTGCAGAACTCCAGCAAAAAGCAACCATGTCGTTGCAGTTCCAGCGTTGTCTTTCCAAAATACTCCCTTCCAGGCTTCTGAATCTCGGCCCATACTGGCGATGAAGTGGCTAAGGACTATGACCTTGTTGTCTGCAGGGGTCCTGTACAGGAGACTGTGCAGATCAGTGCAGAATTTGTTCTTTTCTGTAGAATCTCCATGAGAAGAGTCGGGGAGTACACACTGAAGAGCATGACATAAAGCTGGTCTCTTGGTGGAAGAGCATTGTGATGATGCAGTCAGAATGACCTGGTGCCAGGTGCTCAAGTTTGGAAAGCAGTGGAGTTTCTGGCCATGACATCGACGCCTGAAAAGGCATCGCTCTGTTGCTGCTTTGCCTGACCAACAGACAGTGTATATTGTGCGTGCTCTTAGAGACCACCTTCCACAGAGAAGTGGACTTGGCTGAAAGCAGCGAATCAACATTCCATCTGGACAGTTCATGTGCAGGAAGTGTGGAGCGATGTTCTGGACGACTGCTGTCAGCCACATCAAGCACGTTTCTGATGTTAGTTTCAGTCTGTTTACACCCTTGGTAGGTTTGTAGCTTTCTTTGATGTTGTTCAGCTGTTGTGAAGAAGCCTATTGACCATGGCTAGCCTGTGGACCATTGCTAGCCAACTAAGAGGACATAGGATACAAGCTTCATTCAGGCCACCTTTCCTAGACCCTCTCCATGCATATGGAGCAAGCAGAGCTGTCGTTAGAAAAGGCTGATCGGTCATTCAGGGTGGGCCGAACGATGTTGTGGACCCAGGTCAACATCAGACGACCAGTACTCTGAACCACGTGCATGCACGATCGGGACTGTGGTTTCCAGTGTCATCTTCCACCTGCTGTTTTTGCCCCATTCCATTACTTCAGGAATTGGTGGTTTGGTGGTCGTGGACGTGGACGTGTCCTTTGAGCCTGTGCAGTGGATTTGTTTAGGTGGACTGCAGTGTGCGCTGAACTGGACCCTCCCTTTACACACCAGGGTTCATCTGCTGTGGCCTGGCAGGCTGGGACGGTGACACGAGTTTCCTGAGTTGTAGGCGTTACATCCGACTCTCCTTTTCCTGGATGAATTGCCTGGCAAGGGCAACGAGCTCAATGTACCCGGGTTTGAGATCAGAGTTGTCTTTCCCTTATGCTTGTTGCCATCAAAGGCTTTCGAGCCCAGCCTGCCCATCCAGTTATACCGCCGGACACTCAGTCGCGCCACGATAGCAGCTGTGTGTGAAAACAGGGGCACTGTGTGAAAGCGTTGCTGAGGGCCCTTTAATGGAGGAGAGGCCATACTGCAATGACCCCCTGCCTGGCATGCCAGACAGGGCCCACAAGGCAATCTCTACTACCCTGGAAAGGAGAGGTGATATGTTGAGCAGGTCGCCTTCCTTGGGTGAGCAAGACGTCTGACTCAGACCTTACCACCCTTCAACTCAGCATTAAGTTATAAATCAAGCATTGTTCTTTATGCACACACCCATGTCTTCTCAATGAAGTTAAATCTATTGATGGATATCCCCCATAATATCATGGAACGAAGCAAATAAAAATCATCATTGACAAAACTGCACGAATCAACACACCAGCGTCAGCTGCAATGTTGTTGCTGGTTCGTCGTTTTGTCAACGTCGACATACCGCAACACAATTGAAACAGCGTTTTGTCACCTTTCACAAGTGTCAAAACAGCAGCTGAAAAGTACAAAAGCTATCGGGCC
>JADBJO010008079.1:72500-84909 GCA_016801955.1 Conus betulinus | reverse complement strand
CCGAATTGTACACAAAGCAATTGGATATGTCACTAAGTTATGTAGTATAATACAGCACAACACACCATACTCAAATGCAAAGAACAATTGAAGTACAGTTTCGCGGACAGTGTACAAACCCCTTTAGCTCTGTCGCGCTCCACACCCTCCACCACCACCCTCCCCCTTTCATTGCCGCCAGTGTGCAGGGATGAAGCCGACCACCTGTGCACGCTGCGACAGGTGATGCACGTGCTTCACTACACGTCAGTAATCTCATTATACAAACTGTGTTATACGCGGTATGCCCACTAGCCTACGTGTACAGACAATTCCCTGTTTTGAGAACGAGCCTTGAAAAGCCAGGCAGAAAAAGGAAACTCCTTGAGTCATCAACAAGACATCCAGCCTGACAAATTGGTGTTTGGAGTTTTGCTGAAATAAACACAATCTAGTGTTACCCGCCAAGTCTAGTGATACTGGTCAGTTTCAAAGTGAAGTGACTGCAGGTGGAAACTGAAACAAACTTAAAAGAAAAATTCCGAATGAAAGAGACAAACAAATGTTTTTGTCTTGTAGTTTATTTTTTGGCAATTTTGTTTCGGCGGAATAAAGAAAAATTACCATTCCACAGATCAAAAGAAACAAACAAATGTTTTGTCTTGTAGTTTATTTTTTGTCAATTTTGTTCGGCGGAATAAAGAAAAATTACTATTCCGCAGATCAAAAGAGACAAAGTTTTTGTCTTGTAGTTTGTCTCTCTTGTTCAGAGGAATACAGAAAAATTATCATTCTGCCAATCAAAAGAGGCAAACAGATCTTTTATCTTGTATTTGGTTTGTCTCTCTTTGTCTCATTCGCTGGGCGGAAAAGCTTTTTTTCTTTCTTTTAACTTCAGTGACAACTGTGCTTCCTCGTCGAGTTTCATACACAGTTGCAACACTGTTAGTTTCAACACACAAGCGAATCACTTCGTCCCCACTCCTGTAACAACAGATAGGCTCATAGGCTGACTGGCTGATCTGACGACAAGCCGTTCGGCGAATGTTTCTGTTCGCGGGAAGTGAAATGTTCGTTCGCCGTTTGATTCTGTCGTTTGTCACGTTCTTTGATGCATTGCGTTGTCGGTTCACTTCTCCACATCGCGTTTGTTGTTCTTTTCCGCGTTCCGTATTGGCTGTGCACATATTGGCTGTCAAGTGGAAGCAATGCTAGGTTATACAGATAAGATATGTGTGCTTTTCCTGTATCTGCGTACGCGAGATTATGCGAATGTGTAGGTGAAATTTAAACTATGTTGAGTGTTGGTTTCTGCAGAGAAAAATCTTGTGTAGCAAAGCTTCTTCAGGATGTGGAATATTTTTCCAATGTCATTGATAAAGGTGATGACATTGGTATCCCTGTCAACACGTCAACTAACATTGCCGATGAAGACATATCACATCACCATATTCCCTCACAGCGGTAACCATCAACATCCCCCCCCTTCCCCCCCCCCCTCTCTCTCTCTCTCTCTCTCTCTCTCTCTCTCATATTTGACGGCTAGAGAATTTTGCACATTTGTTTTTTCCTCATGGGGCGACAAGGAAAAGTAAGGACTGCAGTTTTTCAGTCTAGAAAATTTCAACATCTCTCTCTCTCTCTCTCTCTCTCTCTCTCTCTCTCTCTCTCTCTCTCTCTCTCTTGCTATGTGTATTTATTATGCATTGAAAAAAAAAAGAAGTCGTATCCCACACAATATGAATAATTAGTTACCCTCATAAATTAGCATTGTTACTATATCGAAAAATATACTTTTGTTGTCATTTCTTTTTTTTTTCTCTTTATGTGTGCACTGCACCTCACATTGTTATAGGCCGGAGGCCTGAAACATTAAAATTGTGTTCTCTCTCTCTCTCTCTCTCTCTCTCTCTCTCTCTCTCTCTCTCCTCTCTCTCTCTCTGTATGTAGAGGACCCATCTATTGTCGCATTAATTGTGATCGGCTTTACGAATCTGCACAGTGTGCCATGAATAAGGAGCCGACAACCATCCACTGGCTGCCAACAGCTGCACCCAACACACATCTAGATACGTCACAAAACTCGCAAACACACACACACACACACACACACACACACACACACACACACACACGCGCACACACACACACACATTGATAATGTATGCCTACGCAAACGGACACACACACACACACACACACACACACACACACACACACACACACACACACACACACACACACACACACACACACACGCACACACACACACACCACACACACACACACATACTCACACACACACTCACACAATTAACAAAACACAAACACAACACACACACTCGCGCGCGCACGCAAGCACGTACACACGCACGCATGTTTTGTGAAAAAACTACAATGAAAGTGGAACTACACGTATGCAAACACACACACACACACACACACACACACACACACACACACACACACACACACACACACACACACACACACACACACACACACGAGCGCGAGTGCGCACACACGCATGCACTAGCACACGCATGCACGCATGTATGCACGCACGCGCGCGTACACACCCACACACAGGGGCGCGTGCGCTCGTGTGCGTGCTTGCACGCGTATCTATCTATCTTTCTGTTTATCTATTTATTTATCCATCCATCTATATATCTACCTACTGTCTACGTCTATCTATCTGTCTGACAGTCTATCTATCTAATGTCTATGTATGTGTGTATATGTCTATCTCAATGGTTAGTGTGATGCGCCTTATGTGTTGGCAAAGTGTGTCAGTGTGCTAGTCACCTCTCGCTTTCAGCCTCCACCACTGACCAGCACCGCTGCCTCCAGCACTGCGAAAAGGGGAGCAGAATGGGTCAGTCTTTCCCCGTCAGTATATAGCCTCTGCTCCAGGAAGCCCTGCGTAGTGCTTCCTTGTGGCGACACACGTCAACTGGGACCTCACGGTCTCAGGATAGATTACAACGGACTCGGAAGACGTCTGGCCTCGACACGTGTGGCATGCAGGCCCCCGGCGTGTGGATACGCCCTGGTGCCCACGAACCTGACTCCCAGCTATCGGTGAAATAGCTTTACTGCCTTATGAACGTCTGGGAATAGACAAAGGCTAAGGGAGTAAATCCTGAAAGAAAATCCGGAGTGGAGACCCACACTGTGTCACTTTCCGGCGACTCTTGCAGCTGCGCTGGCACCATTCTATACTGACTTGTCCTTTCCATTGGATGCTGCCAAGAGGAGGATTCTGGCGATTGGGCACCCCAGGATCTCCACACACTTCACCCAGGCCTGCGCCCTGGAGAGGTCACTCCCATGCCACTATCCCAGCGACAGAAACAACACGGGAGAAAAGCAATCATGGGATATAATCCTAAAGCACATTGGCGTCAGTTCGGGCGCTGCGGGTTGTCTCCGACAGTGGAAAAGACCATTGTGTTCCACTGGTCAGCTCGTGCCTGCCTGAGGCTGGGCTGGGGCCAGCCAATAAGGTGCTGACCCACCACAGTCTGCTTGCTTCAGTCGGTGCTGGAGCTAAGGCAAAGACCGAAGAGCAGATTGTAAAACCTGCACGAAGCAAAGAAGATAGCAGAAGGCAATCGGAACCACCAGCCTTGTGGCTGGCAGCCTGAAACGTCAGAACGATGTGCCCTGGCCTTTCTGACGACCTCCAGCAAGTTGACGCCGCCAGGAAAACGGTCATCATCGACCACGACCTGATGAGGTTCGACATCGACATCGCCGCGCCGCAAGTTACAAGACTTCCCTCCAACGGCAGCCTCAGGGAGAAGGATGACACTTTGTTTATAAAAAAAAAAAAAAAAAATCACATGAACGAGCGAGCGCAAGCAAGCAAGGAAAACGCTGAAGCTTGCAAGTGGAAAAATTCATGTGGGACTGACCACAGGATGGTCAAGACTTCTCTCAATATGACAGAAGAAGAATAACTCAAGGTCACGCTCGCAAACTCTTGAACACACAGGCCCGCAGTCAAAACGCGCTTTACGATGTTACAGTGATAAAATATAGCGAGCGTTTACGGATGACTTAAAGAGGAAAATGCAAACGGAACGTTTTGAAAGACGTTACTGGTATACGAACCAACTGATACATCACTATAAGGTTGTAAAGCGCGTTATGACGTTGCGTCCATGTGTTAATGTGTTTTTGCGCGTGACCCGATTAGCAAAGCTTTTTGAATGAACAATGTTCTCCGAGTTTGAATGAGATATGTAATTTTTACACACACACACACACACACACACACACACACACACACACACACATTTCATATACTGACACATATACACACAACACGTAGGAGAAGCGTGCGCGAACACACACACACACACACACACACACACACACACACACACACACACACACATACGCTCACATGCATGAACACATGTAAGCATACGCACTCACACCCGCATTTTATATACAGATACATATACACACAAATACATACAAAGAAACACGTGCGCGCGCATGCACACACACACACACACACACACACACACACTCGATGCCAAATGGTAAGGTGAACACTGTTTTCATCTGCGTGATACCAGATGTTTCTAAGCCTACTTAAGTCAGCTTTTTCTTTCTAGTTTGCTTGCGTGGGTGAACGAAGTTCATGAAGCTTAAGGGGATTGACAAGAATCATTTTCGACAGCTGGAGGTAGAGGTAGGGGAAGAGAGGGGCAGCTTTGCCTTGGTTCAGTCTTATTGTATTAGGGTTAACACCGGTAGCTTTGCCTTGATTCAGTCTTATTGTATTGTGGTTAACACCGGTAGCTTTGCCTTGGTTCAGTCTTATTGTATTGTGGTTAACACCGGTAGCTTTGCCTTGGTTCAGTCTTATTGTATTGTGGTTAACACCGGTAGCTTTGCCTTGGTTGAGACTTATTGTATTGTGGTTAACACCGGTAGCTTTGCCTTGGTTAGGACTTATTGTATTGGGGTTAACACCGAATGTGAAAAAATGGAAGAGGAGAGAGGCAGAGGGGAGAGGAAGGTGAGGTGACAGGGATGGAATGTGGAAGGCATTCGACTATATTTTTTTTTTAGTTTCAAAGTGAGGTGACTGCAGGCAAAAAACTGAATCAAACTTCGAAGAAAAATGACTACTACTACTCCACCACACAAAAGAGGCAAACAAATAACAAGGCAGAACACACAACGCGTTTCGACCTCTTTCAATCTTCTTCAGGAGAAGACAAACAGCACTGAAGACAATTTTTTTTAATGTATGTCATGAATTCGCCAACTATGAACAAACGAATCACAAGACAAAACGCGACGCGTTTCGATCTCTTTTAAAATTTTTCTGTCAAGATAAGTGATTGCTCATTCTTCATTTTCGTTGTCAAAGTGTGTTTGTCGTGCCTGAAGAAGACCTAAGACGTCGAAACGCGTCGTGTTTTGTCTTGTGATTCGTTTGTTCATGTTTGGCGGATTTATTGCTGACATTTTTCAAGATGTGTTTAGATTTCCGCACACAGTCACCTCACTGTGCAACTACCATTCAAGACGATGAAAAAAAAAAAATGAACAATCAATTCTCTCCTCAAATTGGGCGCAAAGTGGAGATGGAATTTTTCATGGATGAACAGAGTCACAACTCACATGATGAGCTCTTTCAAACAAATCAGTCAGAACTAGACTATTTGTTATTCAGTTTCTTTTGAGCTTGCTCTGTGTGTGTGTGTGTGTGTGTGTGTGTGTGTGTGTGTGTGTGTTTCTCAACCGTTTGTTAGGGATACAGTGTTTGAATGCTTGAAATGCGAGGTGTAAAGTGTTTTTGCACCTACACTTTCAGAGGTTTGCCCACTTAGCGCTATTTCCTCTCAACGCCATGCTTTCTTAGCACGTGCATACTCATACACTCATACGCGCAGAACTTCCACGACCGTGTGCGTTTTCAAAGAAGCCTGGGGTCTGGTGGATCATGTTCGGGAATGGTGCTTCGTTGATCACCAGGTGCAGAAGGTCACGTGGTGTCCTGTGCGAGAAAAGCACATGGCTGTTGGCCTTTCAGTTTCAGTTTCAGTTTCATCGAGGAGGTGTTACTGCGTGTGGACTGCTCTATATACGCTACACCACATCCGCAAAAGTATCAAGACCACATTGCCCATGGTTTAAAAGCTGATGGACAAATGAATCAATGACTAAGATGAGGGGAAATTTAAGAAGAGGGTCTCGTGGCTAAGACTTAGCAGATGTCTGACCTAAACATTACCTCAAAGCGCTGGTCAGATGTTCGGTACTTACCAACCACTGGCTGTGCCATTGTTGTCCTGGTGAGCCGGGTAAGGGGGGTCGGATCAAGTGGCGTCTGGTCCTGTAGACGATCCTTTCTCTGAGGACCATTGCTTGGATACCGGGGGCTCCAACAACAGGGATCGTGTTTGGTATTTCTCTCTCAGTACATGGAGTTGACAGGATCCTGTCAGTAGGTCTGTCTTAGTAGGAATCGACCAAGCCCAGTTCCATGTGGATGTCTGGGTTGGAGTTCCAGAGTGCAGCCCAGATGTTCTTCCTTCTGGGACCAGGGGGTTCTGTCAGATGGTCTCTTCTGTTGTCAACTGGTGGAGAGGGAGAACATTCTCCAGCGAAGCGCACTTCCAGTTCCGACTCGGCTGGGAACCGAGCGCTTATGCGCGCTGTGCCCGTGCGTCACTACACTTCCCCTAACTTCATGGTGAAGGGCTTCCGCCCAGTGACGGCCTCCTCGTTTGAGTCATGTCCGGTTGCTGTCCGTTTTTTAGGTCCTTGATCCCATGACAGTGAGCTAGCACCTGGCGCGCACAGCAAACCGACATGTGCTCCTCTTCCAATATGTTTGAGCCACCCAAGCTTTTGTTTTGCTGGCATGAGTTCAAAGCAAGGTACAGACATGATCTGTCAAGCTGGCTTCCTTCAGCACCTGCCGCATACGTAGAATTTGAGGTGTGCGAGATCCCCCTCTGCCGGGCACATGCCAAGCGATGTCCAAGGGAGATACCTGGTCCGCATGACTGGATTCTTTGACCTTCGCCACATTTTCCACCGCGCCTGTGTCCCCTCCTCCAGGAGAGTCTGGACCGTGAGGTTTCTTCCAAAGCGAGGCGACTGAAGGCGGAAATTGAAGCAAGCTTTGTTTTAAAAAGAAAGATATTACTTCCGCAGACAAAAAAGACAAACAGATAACAGGACAAAATACGATGCATTCGACTACTTGGGTCTTCTTCAGGCAAAAACACACAACATTTAGGACAATGAAACGACGACGAACGAGCTACCACCTATCTTCTCATATTCGGCGCAAAATGGTGTGTTTTCATTGTCTTAAATGTTGTATGTTTTTGCCTGAAGAAGACCCAAGAGATCGCAGAGCATCGTGTTTTGTCCTGCAATCTTTTTGTCTGTTTTGTCTGCGGAAATAACATCTTTCCTTTTCCAAAAAAAAAATGGTCAGGGTTTCTGTCCATCAGGCGTGGGGCTCTGTTCACAGCCTGAGTGAACTCGCCCCATCGTTCTGCCGCTCTCTTTGCTGTGTCGGTATTCCACGCAAAATAAAATCTTCATGTCGGATGTCCGCGACGAACAATGCGAGGGCTGACTGCCAGAACCCAATATCTCATACACATATGTATGAGAGAGATACTGGGTTCTGGCAGTCAGCCTTCGATTATGGACAAGGGAGTCAATGCATCATAATTCTGGACAGCGCATCTGTATTTCCATGTTTTCATCCCACCAGATGCTTCACCATCACCGAAAATGTGACAGGTTTTCCATCCATCGGGACAACTATCACTCATTATCAGTTTGAGAGATTCCACAAATCGCTTGCATGGAAACAGTTCACTCCAAGGGAAAGCGAGAACAAACCAGAAAGATTAAATTAATAATTTAGAAAGAAGCATAAAGAAAAGAGCAACAGAGACGTTACATCTGGAGCACACAAAAAAAAAATCGTGCAACAAAGGACAAGAAGCATAAAGAAAAGAGCAACAAAGACGTTACATCTGGAGCACACACAAAAAAATCGTGCAACAAAGGACAGGGAGCGAAAGAAAAGTTGTTTGGGGCACAGTTACAGGGGCAAACAAAATGTGTTATTCGGGAAACAGGATAAGGGACAATCGTTTTAACCAGGGATATTTGCCAAGCACCAGGTGGTGTGTTCGTACATGCAGCAGTAGTCGTGGTTTGGAGAGACGGATAGGGTGGTGTGTAGTAGCTGTTCTTCTTCTTCCCGAGTCATCCTCTGAACATTCATATCACACAATCAAAGGCGCTCGCAGACACGCACACACACGCGCGCACGCGCGCGCACGCGCGCAAGCACGCGCACGCGCGCACGCACGCACACACACGCACGCACGCACGCAGACATATATATATATAATTTTATATATATATATATATATATGCACACATGCGCGCGCGTACATGCGCTTTCTCCTATGCGCACACACAAGCACATGCGCACATACACATCCACACGCGTGCGCACATACACGCACACACATGAACGCGCACGCGCATGCACATACACACATGCGTATACAATCACATACAAGGGCACACACATACACACACACACATATATATATACATATATATATATATATATATATATATATATATATATATATATATATGCATACATATGCAGATACGTGCGTATGCTCACACAAGCCCACAAATCACACACACACCCATATGCATGCACTTCTGCTCTAGCACACACACACACACACACACACACACACACACACACACACACACACACACACACACACACACACGCGCGCACATGCATACGCATACACGCACATCATGCACACACACATGCGCTCACACACACACATGGGCCCCGTGCCCACACATCCATACACTTACGTACGCACATTCACTACACACGCTTGAAACTGAAACTGGCGTCTGCACAGGCCCGCAAAGCCAACGCTCCTTTCCTCAAACAGATTATGGCCAACAGCTTGATCAGAGCAAGTCCTAATACCTCCTCGTCAGCACAAGGACAGAGACCTAGAGAGTGGCCCCGTCCTACGTCGTCTGTCAGCCTGTTCACATCTTCACTGCTCTCCGAGCTCGTCCAGGTTGGTGCTGTGTTGTCTGTTATTCCATGTCAGTGCGATCTGTCTGTCTGTCTCTGTCTCTCTCTGTTTCTGTCTATCTGTCTGTCTCTGTCTCTGTCTTTCTCTCTCTCTCTCTCTCGCTCTCTCTCTCTCTCTCTCTCTCTCTCTCTCTATGTGTGTGTGTGTGTGTGGAGATGGGGGAGAGGTGGGGAGCTACCTTCTCTGTGTTTTTCGCCCATGGTCCTTCTTTCCCCCTTTTTTTCTTGTCATTCTTTTTCATTTGTCCCCTTTTCATTAATTTGTTGTTGCTTTCGTGGGAACTTCGTTTAATTTTTCGCGATTTTTCGCTTGTTTTCCTTTCAAAGCTAAACACCACATTCATATACACACAGTGCCATTCATTGCTCAAGGGCATTTTTTTTTTAAAGACCTTTTTCACAGGAACCGTTACTATTCCATTTCTTGTCGGTCGTCTTTTTTAATGCCTCACTGCCGGAATTTTGTTGATTTTTCTCTTGATCTCGCTTCACTTTCTTCCATCAGAGTTCAGTTTAGCCACTCATAATATTTGTGAGTACGTGTGCTTATACTTGTGTGAACACTGGTCCAAATATATAATGTATGCGTGCACCTGTACGTGACTGTACACGTGAGTGAGCATATGCGTAAGTAATTTTACGGGTTTGTTCATGGTTTAGCTATCAGCCTTTCTGAATTGAAAGAGAGACGTACAGTGTGTGAGGAATGGAACATGATTTTGTACAAGAAAGACTTTTTCAAAAGCGAAATAAAAAGATCGTTAGCGTGATTTAAAATGCATATATACGGAAAGGGAGACATACTACACCTGCGTTTAGAATGAATCACGAAGTCTTGTCTCTTAGTCAAATACGACCTCGAAGGGGACAGTTGATTTCGTTTTCTTGAATAGACTTACGCATACTTTCCTCGCTGGTAATACCTGTTTGTAAAAAAAATTACGCCTACGTTTCTTTTGCAAGTCCGAGTTTTGTACAAGGCAAAAAGTATACTCTCTGATCACAATACCCCTAGTTTCCGCGTGTAACCACGGACATCAATTCCAGGTGTTTCCAACATTTTCGTAGAGGAGCTCATTCATGACAGAAGTGTTCCCAGGCATCACGAATGTAAAACGTGGTGCCAGGGTTTTCTTTGTGTGTCTAATACTGTCCTATCTTTTGACCAATATTTTGTTGGATAAAGGTGATGAAGAACTTCAGCTCACGTAGACGCGCTTCGTTTATGGCTTTTCTTAGTACCAACCAAGTGTATTTGTTTACAGCAATATCCAATTTTCTCTTCTAAACCCTGACTAGATATGCTGTCACTTGCTCGATGTTATTTCAAACTTTTAGATGTTGCTCATACGATTAGGTTTTCTTCAACCAAAGGCTAGTTAAATGATGGGCTTTAGGCCCATGAATTTCAGTAGCTGTGCTGTTTCGAACTTTACTTGCTAATAGTTCAATCGCTAAGAGAGAGAGAGAGAGAGAGAGAGAGAGAGAGAGAGAGAGAGAGAGAGAGAGAGAGAGAGAGAGAGAGAGAACAGTAACGGTAACGATAATTTCCATGAACTGCTGCTGTTTTGATCCTCGCTTAACCGCGCCGCCATTCTGGTATTACAGAACAGTGTCTGCGTTGATTGAAACGTGACATTTGCATCTGTTCTGTGATGTCTGTCGCTCTATGTCAGTTCTGTACTCTATGTCACACTCCATGTCAGTGCTGTGATGTCTGTCACTTCATGTCAGTGCTGTATTGTCTGTCACTTCATGTGAGTGCTGTATTGTCTGTCACTTCATGTGAGTGCTGTATTTGTCTGTGTCTCTTCATGTCAGTGCTGTATTGTCTATCACTTCATGTCAGTGCTGTATTGTATGCCACTTCATGTCAGTGCTGTATTGTCTGTCACTTCATGTCAGTGCTGTATTGCCTGTCACTTCATGTCATGCTGTAGTGCTGTATTGTCTGTCACTTCATGTCAGTGCTGTATTGTATGTCACTTCATGTCAGTACTGTGTTCTCTGTCACTTCATGTCAGTGCTGTATTGTATATCACTTCATGTGAGTGCTGTATTGTCTGTCACTTCATGTGAGTGCTGTATTGTCTGTCACTCCATGTTATTGCTTTCTTGTCAATCTGTCAGTGTCAGTGCTGTATTTTCTGTCATTTCATTTCTACTACTGTTTGGTCTCTCACTTCAGCCACACCAAAACTGTGTTTTTCATCTATCTATCTATTTTGTACTCTTTAGGTTGTAACATGGAGGGACGTCGTTTTCCCGCTGTTCTGATCCTGGCCATCTGTCTGCTTGCACCTGGGGCTGCTGCTTCGAGACGTCACGGTGAGCTGGGAACTTTGGACACAGCAGTCGCAGTAAAACATGGCACCATACATCAGATCTGTAACCTGCATATGCTTGGATATGAATTTGCCCTCTTTCATTATTCTTAGAATTCTGTGGCCCTGTATGCCTTGCTATCATGGGTGAACTCAGCATTGGTTGCCTCTCCACGCCTGATGGCTTGGTTTTCATGGTGACCTCAGTATTGGTTGCCTCTCCACGCCTGATGGCTTGGTTTCATTCTGTCAAGGTCACCGGTATTGGCGAATTCATGTGGACTATGGTTGGGTGGATGTGGTGGCGCCCTCCAGCGGGAGAGCTCACTCATGCCACCTGCGGTACTAATCATTGTCGTCAGTATGGGGATCAGTAGCTGGTGTTCTGCTTATGTTGGATCAGAAAAGACATCATTGAACACCACTGATGTGACTCGGCAGCAGTACAGTGTCTCCGCTGATGGGTTTCCTTATGACAACTTAATATTCACTGCTCCCCGTGGACTGCCTTTGCCGCCGGGCAGTGGCGAGACGTGATGGGCTATGTTTGTGGACGAGAAGCGGAATGAGCAGGTTAGATGCATGCCATTTACGCCATATAGGTGGCACAGAAGATGTGACAGCAGGAAAAAAAGACAGCATACAGAGTGATGGTCAGTTATCAAAGACATGCCATCGGAAAAAACATTCTGACCGCTTTGAACAGCTGCGTGTGACTGCCACGTCGCTGGAGGTTGCAATGCGTTGTGGAGAATGGCTAGATGGCAAAACCAACGTAGAAGTTAGACGCAGGTGGTAAAAGTCAGCAAAACAGAACGGACGCAGTATACACCGACAGTTCAGTCACCAAAGGCAAGTTCAGCTGTGGATACCCAGTGAAGCAGAGTGGACAAACACCTGGAAAAAAAAAGAGTTGTATACAACTTCACAACTACCAGTCTAACCAAGGCGGTAGAAG
>JADBJO010008079.1:57500-67500 GCA_016801955.1 Conus betulinus | reverse complement strand
CTTTGTACAGGACATGATCACATAGCTGGGTGCTCCTCCTCTGTTTGTATCGCTTTGTACAGGACATGATCTTGACTTGACTTACTTGACTTAGTCTCCTTCGCTCCTTGAGAAGCGTAGGGCTCAACAGCAAGCTTCCACCCCCATCTGTCCCTGGCAGGGTCTTGATCTCCCCCCAGGTCAGGCTGGAGGCTCTCAGCTCGTTTAACAAGCTCGTCCTTCAGGTCTGTTTTTAGGCGCCTTCGCTTCCTCTTGCTCTGCGGGTTCCACTCGAGCGCCTGCCTGGTGATGTTAGAGGGCCTCTCCGCAGTGTGTGGCCGACCCATCGCCACGTTCTCTTCCTGACCTGGACGTCCATTGGCTGTTGGTTTCCCCTCGTCCACAGGTCGGTGTTTGGCACTCTGTCGAACCATCGCAAGTGGAGAATGCGCCGGAGACATTTATTGATGAAGGTTGGATCTTCGTGGAGGTGTTGGTGGTGACTCGCCAAGTCTCTGACCCATAGAGTAACACTGGTTTCGTGTAGTAAACAAGGCATGATCACCTGAATAGAATTAGTTTCAAAGTGAGCTGACTACAGGGGGAAACTGAAACAAACTTAAAAAAAGAAAATTAACTATTCCCCGAACGAACAAGACAAACATATACAAGACAAAACTCGTTTAGACCTCTTTGGTCTTTTTCAGGCAAGACAACATTGAAGTCAATGAAAAGGAAGAACGAACAATCACTGTTCTTCACAGATTGGTGCAAAGTAGATGGGAATATATTTTCTCGCCCAATTTCAGGAGATAAGTGATTGCTCGCTCTTCGTTTTTCATCGTCTTCAATGTTGTTTGTTTGCCCTGAGGAAGACCAAAGAGGTCGAAACCCATTATGCTTTATCTTGTTATTTGTTTGTCTCTTTCTTTCAGCGGAATAGTTCGTCATTTTTTCTTTTTTTTCCACCTGAATAAAGTTTGACAAGAGACTGGACGCAGGCAGGGTGGTCATGTTTATGTGAGAGAGAAATAAGACGGGGCCAGCGACGGTACCTTGGGTGATTCCAAATTACATTCCTGCTTTCTGTGGTAACTAGATTTCGACCACTACCTTCATACTTCTTTGGTTTAGAAAGGCAGTAGGCCACCACTAGAACGTTCCCCTAATAGCGTTGCTGTCCGTTTTCCAAGTAGTCTGACACGCGGTACTGTATTTAATGCCTTTAAAAAGTGTTATGCGGCAATTTCAGTCTGGACATCCCAAACTTGTACATGTGTCATGTCATATTGCAACAAGCTTTGTTTCTTATGGAAACATGCGCTAAATCCATTGTTGTGGTAGATGAACATTTGCAGTTTCTCGAAATGTTTGAGTAGATAGCTGCAGTTGATGTGGTACAGTAGTTACATGATGGGGACATTGGTGATTCAGGCCTACAGGTTTTTAGTTACATGCTTATCCCCTGTTTTAAATGCTTGTAATGTAATTGCCTTGGTCCATGAAGGTTTCAGCCAACTTGGGTGAGCATTTTGAAAGGGTCCTGTTGTAGATACGGGTAAGCCCTTCAGTCAACTGGGGTGGGCATTTTGAAAGGGTCCTATTGTAGATAATGTAATGCTTTCAGCCAGCTGGGGTGGGCATTTTGAAAGGGTCCGATTGTAGATAATGTAATGCTTTCAGCCAACTGGGGTGGGCATTTAGAAAGGTCCTATTGTAGATACAGGTAAGGCTTTCAGTCTACTGGGGTGGGCATTTTGAAAGGGTCCGATTGTAGATAATGTAATGCTTTCAGCCAACTGGGTGGGCATTTTGAAAGGGTCCTATTGTAGATAATGTAATGCTTTCAGCCAGCTGGGGTGGGCATTTTGAAAGGGTCCTATTGTAGATACAGGTAAGCCTTTCAGCCAACTGAGGTGAGCATTTAGAAAGGGTCCTATTGTAGATGCTGGTAAGGCTTTCAGTCTGCTGGGGTGGGCATTTTTAAAGGGTCCTCTTGTAGACATAGGTAAGACATTCAGTCAACTAGGATGGCCATTTTGAAAGGTCCTGTTGTAGATACAGGTAAGGCTTTCAGCAAACTAAGGTGAGCATTTTGAAAGGGTCTTATTTAGATACAGGTAAGGCTTTCAGCCAACTGGGTGGGCATTTTGAAATGGTTCTCTTTAGATACAGGTCAGGCTTTCAGCCAGCTGGGGTGCGCATTTTGAAAGGGTCCTATTGTAGATACAGGAAAGACTTTTAATTAGTAGGGGAGGTCATTCTCAGTGAGCCCTGCTGTAGTTACATGAAAGGCTTTAACTTAGTAGTGGGTGGAGGAGATGGAGTTGGGTTGTTGTGTTAGTGATAGAGAGGTAGGGGAGCTCTGTGGACCTGTTCGAAAGGGAACCGATGTATGACTGCTGCAGACCCGTTCACCCATACGATTTCGGCGTATTTTGCACACATCTTTGGCGAAAACACGATGAATATGATAACTGTAAAAAAGTTAAGAGCAATGAAGGTACTGAAAGTAGTTGCGCTTGAGATGTGTGACCAATATGTGTGTGCGCTACAACCAAAGAGCGATAACTCTAGCTTCTGCGCGCGAACTGGCGTCTGGATGACGTCCAGAATAGTGGCAACGACTACAGGCTCTGAAATACAAAAAAAAAAAAAAAAATAACAAACAACAACAACAACTGGCGAGAGAGTCTGAGTTTGTCCCAGAGTATGCTGATCGATCAGTTTTGAAAGTAATGTGTATTGGAAGAAATCTTTTTTGCTGTAAAGTACACTACTAGGTACTGTAAGATCAGGTATTCCTCTACTGTTTATGAACACACACACACACACACACACACACACACACACACACACACACACACACACACATTGCGTTTACAAAATTTGAAAGATGTGTACACACGTTTTGTAGAAAACACACTCATGTTACTTGAAAAGTACACCAGTAGAAGTTTTTGGATAAACAGGTCTGCTGCTGTTGTAGATGGGAGAGGAACAGATAGGGAAAAGGGGCGAAGTGGGTGGGGTAGGTGGGATGGGGGGCGTATATGATACAGTGAGGGGGGTTAAGGACCAGGCGAAGCCGGCTGAAATTGCTTGTAAACTATACAGCGATGAAAAATGAGTTTGATCATCCAAATCATCAGTTTTCTCTGCGGTTTTGTTTTGTGTTTAAAACTGTGCATTTACTTGTTCCGAGACATCTTCATGTTGAAACAGCCTCTTTAAAATTTAGTAATCCAAATCGTCAGCTTTCTCTGCGATTTCGTTTTTGTTTTTTGTTTGTTTTTTTTTTTATTTAACTGTGCATTTACTTGTTTTGTGTCATCTTGATATTGGGGCAGCCACGTTCAACAGACCTGTCCCATACTTCAACGGCTTAATACCGGAATATTAATCCTACAAAAAATATTTCCTTTGCAGCAAGTTGCCCTTATACTGGAATCAGGGCCCTACACAAACAGTTCCTACCTGCCAACATGTGTTTAAACCGGAACAAGCGTTCTGTGCAAGCACTGTCTATGCATCAACAGGTGTGACTAGAGTGGGTGGAGGGGTGGACCAGGAAGGGGGGGGGGGGGGAAGGGAGGCTAACGGTGTCAGGGAAGGTTGTGGATCGGTAGCTCTCTGCTCTGCTGTCCGTTGGGTTACCTAGATCTCAAGGATGCCAGAGTTTCCTTGATCATTGTTTTTTTTTTTTCTCTCCAGTGATGATCATCAGCCTCCTCCTCCTCCTCCTTTGTCTCCTCCTCCTCCTCCTCCTCCTCCTCCTCCTTCTCACTATCGTCATCACCATAGTCATTCTATCATCATCACCACCAGTAACAGTAGTAAGTCCTTAGTATACGAGGACGACGACGACGACGACGACGACGACGACGACGACGATGATGATGATGATGATGATGATGATGATGATGATATTAGAAGTTGTTACAGTAGCAGTAGATTTAGAGGATTATTTGTTGTTTGCAGGCTGTTCATTCGGCGCTGATTGTTGTGGCGACATCCGTTGAACTGCTGCTGAGGAGAGCCAAGCTGTGTGCTTCTACAGGTCCTTTCTACAGCGTCTAGTCATTTTTCTGTATCTGTATGGATCCTTCTAATAGTATCTGTTTTTGTGTATCTCTATAAATACTTTACAGAGGGTCTGTTTTGTATACCTCTATAGATCCTTTTCATAGTGTCTGTTTTATATACCTCTACAGATCCTTTTCAAAGTGTCTGTTTTGTGTATCTCTACAGATCCTTTTCATAGTGTCTATTTTGTATACCTCTACAGATCCTTTTCATAGTGTCTGTTTTGTGTATCTCTAGAGATCCTTTTCATAGTGTCTGTTTTGTGTATCTCTACAGATCCTTTTCATAGTGTCTGTTTTGTATACCTCTACAGATCCTTTTCAAAGTGTCTGTTTTGTGTATCTCTTCAGATATTTTTCAAAGTGTCTATTTGTGTATCTCTAGAGATCCTTTTCAACGTGTTTTGTTTTTTTGTATCTCTACAGATACTTCCCATGCAGTCTGTTTTATGTATCTCTATAAATCCTTTCTATAGTGTCTCTTTTCATGCACCTCTACATATCCGTTTCACTGCATCAATTTTGTGTATCTCTTTAGATCCTTTCTATGGTGTCAGTATTCTGTATTCCTACAGATCCTTCCTTAGTATCTGTTTCGTGTATCTCTACAGATCCTTTCCATAGTATCTGTTTCGTGTATCTCCACACACACTTTACTCGCTGCTTTCTCCTTATTTCACCCACTTTGACATTCTGTGTTGATTCTCCAATCCTATCTGTTTCCTGTTTCTTTTTTTTCCCCTCCACATACAGTACTTGTTTGTCTTCCGAGTTTTTTCTCTCTTTTTTTTTTTTCCTTTACTTCTCCTGTTCTTAAAAAGGGGTATTGAATAAAATTATGTCAGGTGAATCTATGTAAATGTTATCAACAGACAAGAGAAAACCTTTTTTTTTTTTTTTTTTTTTTTTTTTTTTTTTGGTACGTCTTCCAAACGACACATATATGAGTCTGTGAAAAAGTTATTTACAGACAAGAAGCGAGTTTCTTTTTTTAAACACATACTCCAAAATATGTACACGATCGCCATGTGCCCTACCAGTCTGTCTGTCATTTTTTTTTATTTATGATATAAGGATGCATTTTTTTTAACTGAAACTCTTCAAGCCAAACATCTTCAGCACCATCCAAGTGTTATAAAGAATGCATGAATCGTTTAAACACTATTTAGAGAATAAGATTACTTAAGGTATCACGCTTTATATGTATGATATTTTTGTTATTCTATCCATTGGCATCGTGCCTGCTGAACCAGATATAAGATTTTTTTTTTAAGAAAATATCGTCGTCAGAATTTGAAGAAAAAAAAAGTCAAACGGCTATATTGTTTGTTTTCCAGAATTTATGGTTGAAACGCATTTACCTTGTTATATTTGCATAATGTTTGCTTGGCGTCGCCAGTGTGTATTTGTAATAGCTTAGTGCGGCTTGAAAACGCCAAGGCTGAAGTATCGTCAAATCTCGTGGAGCAAAATCAGGAAGGAGGAGGACAGGGCGACTTTAAAACACCCGTGTAATCATACTGTTGGGATTGCCTCGTCATAGCCTTTCAATACTTTTTGTTTTAAACTTTGGTGTCCATTGGATGTTTCTTCATTATTCGTCACTCACATCTACGGTGGAGGATCTTTGTTCCCGTCTTTACCTCTTTGTTTACTTTGTACGTGATTCTATTATTCTTTGAATCGAACAGTTTTGTGTCTGCCTTGTCCATTTAGGGGAGTGGTGTCCCTTGTTTGAAATCCTGTGAATTAGTTTCTGTCGATTAAATCTATTTCTTCTGTAGAAGCGAAACGAGGCTAACTGTGTTTTCATTGAACGGATGAAAGGGAAGAGTCAAATTAAATCAAACTGACTTTATCTCGGAAGAGCAATTTAGATTAGATTGTACACAAACACTCTGTTCACGCACACACGCACACACACACACACACACCACACACACACACACCACACACACACACACACACACACGTGCGCGCGCGCGCGCGCGCACGCACACACGCACGCTCGCTCGCTCGCACGCACGCACCCCCACACACACACACACACACACACACACACGCACGCACCCCCCCCCCCCCCCCCCCACACCCACACACACACACACACACACACACACACACACACACACACACACACACACACACACACACATTTGTATGAATAAATCATAAATCTTTACGTAAAACAACGTGAGTGCGAAATCCATGCAATTCATTTTAAAGGCAAAAAAACCTGTAGTGGCACAAACTGCATGTTACAATAAATCCATACGAGCACACATGCATAGCTTGATCCCCCTCTCCCTTTCTTTTCCAATTCCCGCTCGAACACGGACATTCCAAGTACATGGAATACATTAGATGTGCTCCTTACCATGCCTGTCTGTCTGTCTGTCTGTCTGTCCTGTCTCTCTCTCTCTCTCTCTCTCTCTCTCTCTCTCTCTTCTCTCTCTCTCTCTCTCTCTCTCTCACACACACACACACACACACACACACACACACACACACCCACACACACCACACACACACACACACACACACACTCACTCACTCACACACATGTACATACGAAAGCGCGCCTGCGCATACTCACACACATATGCACGCACGCACGCACGCATGCACATACACTCTCTCTCTCTCTCTCTCTCTCTCTCTCTCTCTCTCTCTCTCTCTCACACACACACACACACACACACACACACACACACACACACACACACACACACATACACACACACACGCACGCACGTACACACACGCGCGCGCGCGCGCGCGCGCGATATCATGTGTGACTAAAAATCTGACTGCAGTTTAGAAACTGTTTTCAAATCAGGTTTTCAGTGACACAGTCTTACGTCCTTTTCCTGAAGGCAAAGAGGGTTCCCTAGGTTTGTTTCAACATGGGTCACATCCCCCTCCATCTTCCTCGTAGTACTGCTTTCCATTCATCTGTTGAACGTGCACGCGTTCTCCCCGTCTTTCATCTGCAGTCTGCGTTCTCTCATTCATTCATTTCTGGGTTGCTGAAAACGTATGTGCATTTCATCTTCAAACTACCGTGCCAACACATAAATGAAAAAAAGTCCAGTCTAGATGCTAGGAAGCAGAAACAAAGCGATTTCAGATCATCAGCAGTGGCATTAAAAGACCAAAGTTTCTTCGAACAGTTCCACCTTGTTTGACTTTTCTTATTGCTAGGGTCAACTTGTGGTTTAAAATTTAACTTAATGTCTGAAACTGTTTCAAACTATTTTAAACATTCACATGTTCAACTTTAACACCTTTTATTCAAACAGGTGGGATGTCATAGTCGTTTTATCCTGCATTCACTCAACATCGCTTTTGTATATTTCTATATTCATTTCAAGATTATTATGAATAGATGCCATGTGGTAGAAACCAGCAACAACCCTGCAGAGAAAGATAAATTAACCAAAAAGCTTTATTCCCCCCCCCCCCCCCCCCCCCCCCCCCTCCTTCCCTCTGTAAAACCCTGCAATACTGTACCAGCAACAAACCCTGCACATAAATTCAGAAAGAGAGGGCAGGACAAAGCACAATGCATTTCGATCTCTTGGGTCCAAGACGAGGTCGAAATGCATTGTGTTTTGTCCTGTACTTTGTCTATGTCCTTGACGGTAACTAAACCCTTCTCTTTCTAAGTTTTGCTTCGTTTTCCGTCAGTCACTCCGTTTTAAAACTAAACTGCACATAAAGATATATTCACCAAAAACTCGTGGAGAGCGTGGCAGCAGAGAGTCCTCAGAAGAGAAGCCCCCTTCAAGCAAGTGTTTCGGCCCTTATCTCCTGACACTCTAGGGGGGTTGGGCCACACCCCGGTTCATGACTCCGGATGTCCCCTCTGCTGCCCCTTTTTCTTTTTCCCCATCTTGGGACGAGCCACGGCTGGGATTCGAACCCGTACCCCTCTGGACATGCTCATTTTCCACTTAATGACTCGCACTCTAACCCACTGAGCCACTGGGACACCTGATATTTGTAGGAAAGTTAAGCCTTATGAAGTTCACTTTTGTTCCTCCTTGACCAGATCGAGCTTGAACACCTCTCTGCTGCTTCTGCCATTGCTTTCAGGGCTCTGGTTTTTTCCCCTCCCTGCAACTGAGAGCTGTTTCATGAGGCTGTATGCAGACGTTCCCACAAACCCCCTAGCTCCAATTTCTGCAGTGAGGACTTTGACCTGATAGCCTTCTCTCCTCAGGCTGTTTGCCAGATCAGCATACTTTTCAGTCTTGTAGATCTGAGCTGCCTCCATTCTGTTCTCATATGGCACCGTGAGCTCGATCATGATCAGCTGCTTGGTTGACTGAGAGTGGACTACTATGTCTGGTCTCATGCCACTCTTGCTGATGATCTCTGGGTGACTCTTCCATTCTGGGAGGTCTGCAGTGCACTCCCAGTCATCTGCCCCGTCCCAGCAGACTCTGCCTGCATGTTCTGAGTGGCACTGTTGTTCTTGGCCATGATTCGCTGCCTCCTGCCGTGAAGAATGTTGCGGGTGCTTTTGGAGACCTGATTTTCCCTTTTGTGGTGTTGGTACTAGCCCAGACTACTTGTACAATCTCTTTGAGCACTTGGTTGTGCCTCCATGTGTACCTTCCTTGAGCCAGGGCTACTTTACATGAGCTTAGGACATGCTCCACTGTTTTGTTTTTCATGGCAGAGGGGGCATGAAGGATCGTCTGTTTTTCCCCCACTTCACCAGGTTTGCATTTGAGGGCAGAAGGTCATATGCAGATCTGAGAATGAAGCTGATCCTGAGAGGGGCCATGTACCAAATGTCATTCCATTCCGTTTTAAAACTAAACTGCACATAAAGATATATTCACCAAAAACTTTATCCCCACCCCCACCCCCCTCCCTGTAACAACAACATCCGTCTCACCTCCCCCGTACAAAACCCTACAATGCTGTTTAACTTTTCAGCATTTCGCTCAAGTGAACAAGAAGAAACGACACACACACGCGTGTGTACGCAGCTCAAGGAGGTAGCTCCACCCAGATCCACGGCATACAAGAATGGTGATTAACTCCCTTATATTACCTCTGTTCTCTCGCCTGCTTTAAGAGCTGGAACTAACGTCACCGCTTTCTTTAATATCACAAGATTGTAAAATCTTGTTATAGTCTGCACATTCAAACTATCCGTGTAGCTGATCGTACACTCATGATTCCAATCAGTCAGTCACTAGGCGAGATTAACGTAAGGTACACTTGCAGACATAGGTCTGCATATTCCATGGCAACTGTTGTCGCTGGCAGCAGCGGGCGAGTTCGTCGTATGTCTCTCTCCGAGCTCCGATTTCCTTTTGAACTTTAGTTCAAATTCGGCTGTTTTGGTCCGTCGACGACGGGCGTCCGTGTATGTTGCTTCTTTTTTCCCAACCAAAAGGCTATCTTCAGGGCCACCAGGCGGCCTTCTTCATGCTCGGTGGCGATGGTCCGGTGCCGCGTGAGGCCGCCCCAAAGAAGAAGCGGGACGAAAGCCTCTGGCACGCTGGGCAAGTCCCTAAAATTCGGCGGGCCACGCAGACCACGGCCGAGAGGGCTAGTTTTTCAGCCCATCCCCATAGGGAGTGCCCCATGTCTGCCTAGCTCAGAAGACAGTATCCCACGCCACGATAATCGTAGTCAAGCAGCGCTCCATCGCCGATCGCCCCACAACTCCAGGAGCCGTCCCTCGGCGACACAGGCTAGACCCACCAACATCCATATTGCTGGAAGGATGGCTGTGCCGCCTGACACTGACCTCTCACATCAGTGTCCTTCAAGGGAGATCTGCCACCTCTCCCTTGGCGTGCACTCGCGGCGAACTCGCATCATTTCAACACCAAACCTTTTTTTTTTTAACAAAGAGTGCTCAGGGCAATCATTTCAGCGGGTTTTTTGTTTGTTTTTTTTTACTTACTTCA